>JAFIDM010122669.1:0-19394 GCA_023159025.1 Thereuonema tuberculata | reverse complement strand
TAAAGAATTCTTTATGATACTAACTAACCCCTTTTGTTATAATGACTGTACTTTTGTTAAAATCTTTTACTGTTACAGTTTCCCTTGAAAAGAAAATGATTTAATCACCTCATCCAATGATTAAGTGCCTGTCCCACTCCTTTAGCCTTGTGTTTTTTCCCCTAGTTTTTCTGCTTTTCGCCTTCGCTGGTTGATTACTTCCTGAGTTTGCTTGTGGTGCGATATCTACGTATCTACCAACAAAGCTGTTCTACAGTTCTTTTTTTCTGAAGTTATGAAATCCGCTACTAATTGGTGCTCCAGTTCCTGACGACCACCATCCCTTGGCTTTCTCATTCAATTTTCTGTATTGGTACCCTTGCATGGCTGGAGTTATTCACTTGGCTAGCTAAGACTGTATGAAACATGTAGTAATTTAATATGTTACATGTTTTAGGCTTCTGATAGGAAGCCTGCTAATCCCAGTTTGTCTGTCTGTCTGTGGACAAGTATCATTAAAATCTCATTAAATTATCATTAAGCACAACAATCACAACAATTGCGCCTTTTACATTCGCAACAATCACATTTATAATAATATGGAAATTAAAGGAATAATGCAACATAAATGACGTATCTGAAGCCGTTGCGAAGCACTGTGATTGGTTTACTAATTGTTATCCCTATCTTGTTTTATTTTAACTTCAATGTTATTACACGTAAAAAAATTTTTATAAGTCAATGTTTTCACTAATATAAACGTTTAAGTGAAATAATTATAATAATGAAATTAAATCAGTTTCACAAACGTTTATACTATATACATTTTTAGCGGCGCCAAGGTTAAAGCTTGCCTGTAAAACCGCTAGGGACCACTTTAAAGATTAAAAATTATATTTACCGAAGTCTAATAGCTAGCAGAGTAAAATTTAGTGCTCAAAATTATTTAAGTAAATAATACTAACGCAGGAAATCAATAAACACATTTAATTTGACAATAAAATATTTACAAACAGCTTTTTAAGTTCAGCATAAATTCAGTCTTTTAAACTACGATTCTTTTAAATTTCAATGTCCTTATTAATCAGGGCCGCCCAGAGACTAGTGGTGGCCCCGGGGCAACATTTGGATTTGTGCCCCCCCCCCCCATCCTGACCATACTAATTTAAACAACAAAAAAAAAAAAAAGGAAAATCCAATACGGCGGGGCCCCTCAGGCCTCATGTGGCCCCTCTTTTTGTGGGGCCCCGGGTCAATCTGTCCCTTTCCCCCCCCCCCTCTGGGCGGCCCTGTTATTAATACATTATTTCTGTTGTTCTTATAAGGGCTTCTCGTGGCGGTCTTGCTTCTCTGGGGAATCTAATTTCTTTATGCTTCTTTTACTAAAGCTAACTTTAAGCTCCTTTTACTAAAGCCTCTATGCACTTCTATTATAGAAGATATCTTTAGGCTCCCTTTACTAAAGTCTCGCCTTATTTCTTTTTACAAGAGTCTCTTTATGCTGCTTTTACTACAGCTATCTCTATGCTCCTTTTATAGAAGCTTCTCTACGCTGCTTTTACTACCGCCGCTGTCAGCTAAATTACTAGTCTCTTCTTCTATGATGATCTAACTACAAGTTCTAGAAGATTTATTATATCTACTCTTCTATGCTAGAGATACTCTTTAATAACTCCTCGTCACTAACTTGTATCGTAAATGAATACTTTGAATTTCTAAGATCCTAACTTTTCTTCATGAATAGATTTATCTAGGCCTATCTTGCTTCTATTAATTCCTACTAGGCTGATAGACAAATTTCAATAAAACTTGACTTACAACGAATCGTCGAGTTCCCCTGATGAACGCTTCTGGAAAAACTATCACTTTTGACTTCGTTGTCTGTCCTTTGCCGTATTGCAATATTTCACAGAATTCCTCTTCTCCCGTTGCAAATAGTTTTCCCGGGCTTAGGGTTATTCTTTGGCGGTAGTTTTTCTCAAGTCGTCAGGCATATTCTATGGGGATCTATTTCTTCAAGTTAGCAGTATTTATTGGCTCTCTGATTAGCATTCGTCTATATAGACTTTTCATCCAGTATGGATCCTATGTTTGTATCATCACGGAAGTTCCCGGCTGTAGCTGTGTTGTTCAGGCAGTCAAGACTTTCGTCTGCGATCCAAATAATCCTATCGGCTTCTTACGTCTGCTTCGGGCGGTCAATCCTTTTGCACTTTAATCAGGCAATACTGGATTCGTCCCCAGCTTTCCGTCCGTAAGACTTCTCTTTATTCGACCTGCTATTTATTGGTTTTTGCCAAAATATCCAGGCAAATCCGATAGTAACAGCTATTTTCGCTATCGTCTCAGCGAACTTTAGTCTAGGCTAAATTCTCCGGGTATCTTCTCTTCTTTAGTGAGAACATGAGACTATCTCACACCTATTTTCGTCGGTGAGAATTTTAACTAAACAGCAATTTCCCCCATCTCCGTACTCGATGAGGGAACCAAACGCACTCACTGCCAAACTCGGCAGCGATTTTTTCCCAACTCCTATCTGTTCCAGGGAACGAAGCGAACTGTGGCATACACATTACAACAATACTATCTCGGTTCGAGATAATCCCACGTGCCACGAGAAAACAATTAAACTTGACTCGAGAAAGATTTATTTCTGCGAGCTGCAACAATAACTTAGAAGCATTGTCAAAACATGGAAAAATGACAACCTTCGAAGCTAACTCAATTATAGCCGATGAGTAAATTAAATTTGCTTTCACTGAAATTTAGAGTTAAACAAAAATTTTCAGTTTTGAAATTCTCAACTCGGAATTTCTACACCACTCTTGCTTTTGTCCTGTCTGTATGTCACACTCTGTAGTGGCCAAACTGTTAGAGATATTAGAATTATATCTTCACCATTGTGAACAGCATCAAAAAGTAGGCGACCATGTACAAAAAAATCAAAAAAAAAAAAAAAAAATCAGACCTCTAGAACCACTCCCTGACCCTCCATCCCAAGGCATCTTCTGTCTTTTAAAGCCATTTTAAAAAGAAAGACAATGCCTTGGGGGGGGGGGGGGTCATGGAGTGGTCGTAGGCGTCTGATATTTTACCTGTGGTCACCTACTTTTTGATGCTGAACACAATGATGAAGGTTTCATTCGAATATCTCTAACCGTTTGGCCGCTACAGAGTGTGCCATCCAGACAGCATAAAGCAAAGTTGGGAAGTTGGGGTCAAAAGTGGTAGTTTCCGATAAAGTTATATTTGGGTAAAAATTAGATAAGTGGCTAAAATGAAACACAGAAAACTAATGGAAAAAATTTTAAAAATATGCATTTATTAGTTTTTTATTCACTTACTGTTAACTTATTATTGACAACAAAAAATCACTTTTCATACACTTAAGTAGATATTATAGCTTAAAATAGAATTTTTAAAAGTGGTGTGCCAAGAAAATGAACAGTCTGACAGGAAAATTACTTCCACTGACAACCGAATGACAAGGTACAGGATAATGATCACTCCCATTCTTATTAATTGGAAAATGAAATTCAATCAATTACTAACGTAATTAAACTGTAATGTCTTACTATAAAGGAACAATATGAAGGAAAATCAACATAACAAAGCCTCTGATAAATCATAATTCTTAAAGAAATGGAACAATGAATGTGATTTTAATTTGGAGCAGGAAAATGACTAGTAGTATAGTCGCAGCTACAAAAACCTCTGAAATATTATCAAATTACATATTGGCTTACATTTTAGTCTTCATGTTATGTTCTATAACATATAATAATTATTTTTAACGCAGATTTCATGTTTGGAAATAACAATATTTTAAATTATAGTGAACTGAAGGTGCGAACTTGGAATTTTCGCCTGGCAGGAAATATGACTTTTCATATTCTGCCTTCAAATTTTAATTCCTAATTTTTATTTTTTTTATCTTAAATATATTTGATATGATTAATAAGGAGATATAAATGTTTTAAACATTTAATTTCAAAAATAAACAATTTTTCCGGGTTATAAATGTCGGGAATTAGATTTAGCCTCTTATCTAATTTTTATCCATTTATAAAAGTTTGTTTATAAAATTGTGCATATTATGGGCCGCTTTGCTTTTGACACTGTCAAAAAGCATTAATTATCTTGTTTTAAAGATTAGAAAAGTTCATTTTAAATTCATAAGTTTTGATTAACATGTTAGAAAGCTGAAGACTCAAATGGTTTCTGAAATGTCTATGCGCATGCGCCCACGCTTTGTTTGAATACAAAATATTTAATGTTTTTAATGTGTGTTGGCCAAAATATAAGAAATTAAAATTTCAATTGTCATGATAATTCTTATTAAAGGAAGTGTGTGTTATTCAAATTTCTCATTCATATCTTATTCTATCCATTAAATTTTGAGTGAAATTTAGTCATCTAAATATGAAATTGCTGAAATACAGTAAAACCCCGTTATTACGCTCGTCAAGGGACCGTGACCTACAAGCGTAATAAGCGGGATAGCGCTATAAACGGGGAATGATTTATATGATGGGGAAACATTTAGACACCATTTTACAGGAAAGATACTTGATTCTGAAATAGATATAGTGCAAATGTGAGCTTATTTCCTATTAAAAAAATCTTTGATTGTGGTTTGCCGTGTGTGTATGCTACTGTTATAAATTACGACATTCTCAATGCGGTTCAAGAAACTATTAACATCAATTGATACTCCACTAGGAGCAATACAAATATATTTTCGGAGCAGTTTTAGTGCACTGCCCGCTATTTCACGCGCCTTTTCTTGAATGATTGGGCCACTTAATGGCACTGATGCATCACGGAACTGATGAATCCATTCAATTAGAATTTCCTCGGCATCTTCACATTTTCCACACTACTTTTTTACGTTTGCAACCATCCTTCGCTGAATTGATAATTCCATTCTTATTTTTTATTATTGTTCTCAGACTGGATCAGGGAATTCTTAGATTCTGCGAAAACCTTCTGATTTAGTGTAGAATTCTCGTCGTACTTACGAAGAATTTGCAATTTTTCACTTATAGAAAGGGATTTCCGCTTCAAAGAGTTCGAAGATTCCCTCCTACCAGGGAAAGAAAAGAATCGTTACAGTGTTACATTTCTTTTCGATACAAATTTTCCGATATAAAAAAGCGCTACAAGCGGGATTTGAAGCGTTATAAGAGGGTAAAAGTATAGAGAGTTATATAGAAAATTCCAGGGACCGCATGAAAGGAGCGTAAAGAACGGGATAGTGCTATAAGCGGGAGCGTAATAACGGGGTTTTACTGTAGTTTCAATATTAAAAAAGGGCTTTTCTTTTTTCTCAATATCCTTTTAAAATATATAAATAGCCAATCATCTCCTCTCTAATCTATACAATACTTAAACTGAAAAATTCTTACAGACAACTGACAATGTTGGCTTGCAAAATTAAAATCCCGCCTTACATCTATGCAAGTCACGAGACTATCTTAATACAGCCTAGTCAGAATAATATAACTGTAATCATAGTGTTTTTCGGGTTAACTGACAGCGCGAACCAGTGAATGAGGTCAGCGGACGAAGAGAAGCGGGAGGGGTGGCAGTATGTTTGCATCCTTTGTCGAAGACACGATTAGTGTTGGAATGATGAAAACGAACTGATTCAACAAGAGAGAGGAAAAAAAAAAAAAAAAGATTACGCTTGGATTATCAGCGAAAGAGGAAGAGTATTAGGTTATCGGCAGTTCTCCACTTTCTTTTAAAGGGCAACTGAATGGAATAAACCGAATGAAATTTAAATGCAATTGGGGGAAAATAAATAGATTGGATTTAAAAAACTTGAAATACAGTAAATGCGAAATCGCTATTTTTATTGAGAAAAACTATTTTTATTTCTATACTTAAAGAATCAGACAGAATGACTGGGAATAGGTTTCACTTTAAGTTAAAAATGAATTTTTAACTGTGTTTACCTTTTAATTTTCCCCTTTAGTTATTGATTTCTTTTATTCATATTTTTTTAATACCTCTGTGGCGAATGACCTCTCTAGGCATGATTAAGAGATAAGACTATTTCCTTAAATGATAAAATAATGGTGAAACCAACTGAAATAGTATACAGGGTTATTCTAAAAGATGGACCCAATTTAATTAAGTTGCGTTTTTCCAACAGGATGGAGTTCCGCCCCACTGGCACCGTGATGTCCGAGGATTTTTAAATCAATCCCTTCCTCAGCGATGGATTGGTCGCAAGGGAAATCAAGACCTGGCTCTACACTTCTGGCCACCAAGATCTCGTGATCTCACGCCATGTGATTTTTTCTTGTGAGGCTCTGTTAAGGAGGCTGTTTTCGTCCCACCTCTAGCAATAACTCTGGCCGACCTGCGGAACCGTGGCGTTGCTGCGATGAACTCAGTAACACAAGATATGCTTATTCGCGTGTGGGACGAATTTGGCTACCGCTTCGATGTTTGCCGTGCAGCAGTGGGGGGACACATTGAACATTTATAACCTGTGTTAAAAAACTTTGAATCTTCCTCTTTTTATTAGTATGTAGATTGTGCTTGTCCAATTTATACGTCTGTAAATACAAATTAATTAAATTGGGTCCATCTTTTAGAAGAACCCTATATACTAAGATCCCATCCGTGAAGATACCTTAGTTTTCAAATCTCGTTTATGATCGATCGACAGACAAGACTGTCTGGAATACGTTCGAAAAACTAAAAGGGCTGTTGGAAAATATTTTTGGACTCAATTAAGCTAATATTTAAGAAAAAAAAAAAAAAAGTCTATCGAGAATCGATCTTAACCTTAAGGAATAATGTCCGAAACAGTTTTTTTTTTTCCCCCGCTAAAATGGCACACCGAAAAATTGGAACCAATTGATACATCATGTAAATGAATGTAGTTAACTGAAGCTAATGTTTCAAAAAATGAAAACTGAACGTGTCTTTGAGGAATAATCTTCAAAACCCATATTCAGTTTCCATAGCAACAATCGCCGCTTCGCTATGATTCGTCAGCCACATGATGATCCCAGTATATTTAGATAAAAAAATTTATAATATTCTTTAATAATAAACAAGCAATATGGTTTTTTTTAAAAGCATGTTTAAAACTATAGCGCTGTAACGAAGGAAATAAAATAAAAATAGAAATTGTTTAATGTATAATTATTGAGTTTACACTTTTTTTTTGTTTAGATATTATTCAGTACAATTCGAATGTTACATTTAACGTATTCGAATATTACAGATTAAATCTCTTCTTCTACTGTAACACTTATTTTAAAGTTCATTGGGAATTTGTTATATCAGTGGTGCCCAACCTTTCGTAATATGGGGGCCAAAATTGACTTTGCTGTGAATCTCGCGGGCCACAACCAAAAAAACGAAATCTCCTATTCAACAACCAAAAAAAAAAGGAATCTCCTATTCAACATCCAAATAAAAAAATAAAAAAAAACCGGAATAAAACAGCGGGCCACATGTAACACCTTCGCAGGCCGGATATGGCCCGCGGGCCGTAGGTTGGGCAACACTGTGTTATATGATAAGAGTTGATTTGCTGATCTGCAAAATTTTAGAATATTTTCGAAGAGCTAATGGATAAAAATCATTCTTTTATTAGATTAAGTTCAAAACAGCGAAGGAAAAAAAAAGACATTACAAGGGAATAATTGGAATCGAATATCGACAAATCTTTGCAAATAACGACAAATGAGATTGTGTGAAGTGCAATACTTCAACTTTGAAGACTATACGAAAGTTAGTCACCATTCCACAAATAGTATCGAAACAATAATGCAACTTTGTTGAATCTTTCATTCTTCCAACGAATAAAAACCAAAAAAGTTATTTACTTTAATTACTAGTAAAGAATTAAAAAAATAAATACCTACTGTTATGTTCTAAATTTCGTAGTTTTCTTTTTATGAAATAAGTAAATAAACAAATAAAATAACCGGATTTTTCAATTTATTCAATTCGATTGATATGTAGAGAAATTTCAACGAATGGTGTGAAACACTTTTGTTTCGAGGAGAAAAGGAGATCATTTCCACAATTCTGCGGAGAAAATTTAGCATTTAGATTCAATGTTAAAAACTTCAACGTAATTCTTCTGAGTGTTTTCCCCAAGTAATTTTAAATCTATATACAGTAAAACCCCGTTACTACGCTCGTCAAGGGACAATGAACTACAAGCGTAATAAGCGGGATAGCGCTAAAGACGGGAAATGATTTATGAGATGGGGAAACATTTAGACACCATTTTACAGGAAAGATACTTGATTCTGCAATAGATATAGTGCAAATGTGAGCTTATTTCCTATTAAAAAAATCTTTGATTGTGGTTTGCCGTGTGTGTGCGCTAGTGTTATGAATTATGACATTTTCAATGCGGTTCAAGTAACTATTAACATCAATTGATACACCACTAGGAGCATCACTAATATATTTTCGGAGCAGATTTAGTGCACTGCCCGCTATTTCACGCGCCTTTTCTTGAATGATTGGGCCACTTAATGGCACTGATGCATCATGGGAATGATGAATCCATTCAATTAGAATTTCCTCGGCATCTTCATATTTTCCACACTTCACTTTTTTACGTTTGCAACCACCCTTCGCTGCACTGGTAATTCCATTCTTATTTTTTATTATTGTTCTCAGACTGGTTGAGGTAATTCCTAGAGATTCTGCGAAATCCTTCTGACTTAGTGTAGAATTCTCGTCGTACTTACGGAGAATTTCCAATTTTTCACTTATAGAAAGGGATTTCCGCTTCGAAATTTCGCACTAACTTACTGTATCACAGACCCGCACTTCAAAGAGTTCAAAGATTCCCTCCTACCAGGGAAAGAAAAGAATCTTTACAGTGTTACATTTCTTTTCGATACAAAATTTCCGATATAAAAAAGCGCTACAAGCGGGATTTGAAGCGTTATAAGAGGGTTAAAGTATACAGAGTTACATAGAAAATTCCAGGGACCGTATGAAAAGAGCGTAAAGAACGGGATAGTGCTATAAGCGGGAGCGTAATAACGGGGTTTTACTGTATGTGATTTTAAAAATAGCGTGAATGGCATCAAAACATATTTTTCTATAATTAATAAAAAGCTCAGACTATATAATCAATAATAACAAAAGCTCTGCTTTAAATAAATGGTTTACTCACTAATCTATATAAATAAAAATGTAAATGTACGTTGGTCAAAATCTTAAATCTCCGAAAGTTCTTCACCGATTGCTTTGAAATTTTGACAGAATGTTGCATTCGAATATGCGCGTGTTTTTGTATACCTATTATATAGATGGCACATCTGTGACAGATAAAAACATTGCTTTTTTTTGAAAAACAGCGTAATGTGTTTAACGTAAAAGCAACACATGCAACATTGCTCATGGCCGGACAGTGTGCATTGCGTGAGTATAGTTTTTTTTTTTTTTTTCTTTTTTCATTGTTTTTCATTTCGTTTTTTTAACTATTTTTCTTATTTTCAGTGCAATTGGCGGTGGAATTGAGCTGTGTCGAATGATTTTCATTTTAATTCAAATTATATTGTGAAATTGGCCTCTTCAGAGTGATTTGTTTGAGCAGATTGAAATATTTAGTTTCTAATTGCGTTGGAATTGAGCTGTGTCGATTGATCTGCATTTGAATTGAAATATTGTTGCAAATTAAACAGTGGCAAATGGAACAGTGGTGTCCCTCTCCCTCAGTAGTGAACTGTTCCGGCAGTGCTTCCTTTTCTCCCCTTGGTTTGCAGAAATGAACACGTTGCCCGCATTATAAGCAGCTCCTGCAGCTAGAGAAAGCCAGTTCGTCCACGGCAGGCAGCCAACAGCAGTCTCCAACCGGGAACGAAAGAGAAGGGAAGCCAGATCGTTCGGTTGTAGTTAGCCACACAAGGTGTTCTCAGGAAGAGAAGAGAGAAGTAGCAGCTGCCTGCAGTTGACTTTCAATGTGGAAAAACCAAGCCAGTTCTTCCATGGCAAGCAGCCGCCAATAGATCTCCAAGCTGGAGACTAGAGAAGTTAGCCGCTCGTTGGTCCCCAGCAGGAAAAGCCGGTAGTCTTAGCGGCCAGCCGCTGCCAACAGTTACGAGAGAAGCCAGATTGTCAAGGGTCTCCCTTCCAGGGAAGTGAAGATTCCGTCGACAACAAAGGCAACCTTCTGTAGAAGAGAGGTTTCCAGCTGAAACTAAAAGGAGGGAAGCAGTCACAGAAGAACGGTTTAGGACCATCTCATTAAACTAAAAAAATAATCATGAGCAGTGAAGATAAACATAAGTATTCGGAATGAGACATTGGAACAAGTGAACAACTTTAAATACTTAGGGTGTACTATAAGTGGTGATATGAACTGCTGCCAAGAAGTCAAGAGGAGGATAGCAATAGCAAAGGAGGCTTTTAATAGGAAAAGGAGCATCTTCTGCGGACCTCTGGAAAAAGAACTAAGGAAGAGACTAGTGAAGTGCTTTGTGTGGAGTGTGGCATTGTATGGGGCAGAAACATGGACATTACGACGCAGTGAAGAGAAACGACTAGAAGCATTTGAAATGTGGATATGGAGAAGAATGGAGCATGTGAAATGGGCAGACAAAATAAGAAATGAAGCTGTGCTAGAAAGAGTGGGTGAAGAAAGAATAATGCTGAAACTGATCAGGAAGAGAAAAAGAAACTGGTTGGGTCACTGGCTGAGAAGAAACTCCCTAATGAAGGATGCACTGGAAGGAATGGTGAACGGTAAAAAAGTTCGAGGCAGAAGAAGATTTAAGATGATCGACAACATTATGGTAAATGGATCTTATGTGGAGACGAAGAGGAAGGCAGAAAATAGGAAAGATTGGAGAATGCTGGGTTTGCAGTGAAGGACCTGCCCTTGGCAGAGAACTATGTATGTATGTATGTATGTATGTATGTATGTATGTGATTATTATTGCGTCCAACAGATGGTGCCGTTTTTTGTTTTTTTTTAAAATGTTTTTACCTGTCACAGGTGTGCCCTCTATATAATAGGTATATAAAAACAAGCGCATATTGGAATGCAACGTTGTGTCAAAATTTCAAAGCAATCGGTGAAGAACTTTTTTGAAATTTAAGATTTTGAACAAACGAACATTTTTATTTATATAGAATTGAGCTGTATCGATAGATTTTCATTTAAATTCAAATTATATCGTGAAATTGACCTCTTCGACCACAGCAATGCGTAGCCGGATCCTGCTAGTTATTTATAAATCACTAATCATTTTCAGAAATTAAAGTATTAAGAAAAATGATTCACTCAAACATAAGGAACCTCTGGATTAAAACGTTATCTGTTTGGAAATAAGAAATTAAGAAGAAAACTTTGGTTTTTCTAAAATGTCCATGGAATGAAAGCAGATGAATAAAATGAATCCCGATCCCATTTTCAATAGAAAATTGAGTAAACTTCTTTATTTTCTAAATCTAATAATTAATAAAAAAATTAAACTTATAAGATTTTAAGATTTATAATAACAGAATTAAATACGTATGAAAAAATTATGAGTTACTAAATCAAACTAAAATCTTAGCAAATAACAATTTCTTTTAAAATTTCTAAAAAGTCAAAGAATTCGGAATTGACAAATGAAGATTTAAGGAAAGTAGAATGAAAGAACACAAGTCCTGGTCGGTTCCAAATCCAAAACAATTGATAGAAATTCTTCATTATGGTCCATTTAAAAGGATTTGGATGAAAAAAAAAAAAAAAAAATTGAGAAAGGACCCAGTTGACCACGTGATTTTTAATGTTTGAACTCTATTTTTTCAAAAACGGTAATTGAAGGCTTCGTACTTTTGACGCCTAAACCTTGGTAGTACAAAAAGGTTTGACAACATCCCAGCTTCATTTATTAGAAATGGTCACATGCCTAAAAAAGCTATGTCGAGAGAGTGCCCAGACTCAATTTTGCCACGTATAGTAAAGTTATATAGTAAAATACTTTTTCAAAAAAAAAAAAAAAAAAAAAGAAAACCCTTCCGGTGGAACTTCGGACTTTTTAAAAAACACTTTCCATTCAGCACTGGAAAGCATATGTTTGTTATGACTTTCCGGAAAGGGGTCGTCCATTAATTACGTGAGATCAAAAGGGGGAGGGGGGTCCGTCAAAATCTCAACAAGGGGGAGGGGTCAATGAAAATCTTACGTCAACTTTTTTATTCAGAGAATATACGTATTATAGTAGATTACAACATTTGGTAATATTGACTTTTTGACCTTTTTTGACTTTTTGAAATCTCACGTGAGGGGGAGGGGGTCCCACCACATCTCACCAAGGGGGAGGGGGTAGGGGTCAAATTTTTAAAAAAACATCTCATGTAATAAATGGACTGCCCCAAAGAGGGCTGGAATTGGATGGCGATGCACTCGTCGATCAGGTCTTGCAATTGTTGGATGCTACTCACGTCACATGTGGGGAAGCTGTTGTTGTAATGGCGGACATTTATGATGAAACGAACTGAAGCACTGTAGGATTCCTTTATATGTAATCATGTGTTCTTTGTTTGATTTTTTGAAATAAACAATTTTTTTCATTAAAAAACAGCCTCTTTTGAAATCATAAACTGGTTCAAATTAAGCATAAGACGATTTTAAATATTAGGACGAAAATAACGAATAGAACACTATTGTCTTTGCTTCAAAATCACAAAAAAAAAAAAAAAAAAAAAATTCAGATTGGAGTCAAAGCTTATCTATAGTATAATAATCAACATTAACTTATAAAGTGTAAAATCACCTATTACATGACCAAAAACCATATTTGTTTCTAAAATACGTTTTTCCTGTTTTGCTAAGTTGAATCAGAACGATTTTTTTTGAAAATCGTATTTCCAGTAGCTTACTATAATAAGATCTAACCATATGTGACAAAATTGAGTCCGGGCATCCCCTCGAGTATAGCTATTTTCAACACATTACCACGTGACCATTTCTAAAAATAGGTGAAGTAGGATGTTGGGTCAAAACTTTTTATACAAAGTAATACCCAAGGTCTATCTAATGGCATTAAAAGTACGAAGCCATCTATTCCAGTTTTTCAGAAAATCGAGGTCAAACATTCGAAAATCACGTGATCAACTGGCAAGTTTTTTAAAATTTTTTTTCATTCAAATCCATTTAAATGGATTAAAACGAAGAATATCTAAAAATTTTGGGGATTTGGAAGAACGGCCGGGACTCTACAATTCCCGCTCGTGTTCTTTATTTATTTATTAAGTTTAGAAAGTGATCGTTATATACGAAAGTCAGTGAAAACGAATGTCAATAAGAAAAATTCTAGTAATTGCACTATTCCTTTGATGTGTCCAATTAAAATTTAAAATCTATGAGACAATGAAAGCACGCACATTTAAAATATTACTATAATAAAATTGCATTTAATAATGCCCACAATATTCGTCCTAATTTAAAACAATTCAAAAGAAAATTAAAACTTCACCTTCCTACACTAACTTTCCAATTGTCATTTTCGTCTCTTCAATTCCTTCCATTTTAAGCACGTGAAATCCTTACCTTTCCATTGTAGGTCGCAACTGTGTGCTCTCACCAAATACCCTCCAACCCTTTTCTTACTTCACTATTTCTCTTAGTCTTCTCTTTACTTTCCATCTATTTGAACTAGGCGTAATCGTGAACTGCAATTTTCGGATATGAAATTATTTAGTTATTATTCTATTATTTCAGTTACTTTACGAGGATTGTAAATACCACCACATCTAAATTCTACGAATGTGTAACTTTTTTCCATACTTCCATTACGAATGAATTGTTCCATTTACCTCCATTATATTATATTTTGTTAGTAATGTTTTTGTATTTTCTTTTTTTTCTTTTTTATTTTCTTGCAAGGCACCGGGAAGTCACATTCATATCGGTTATGCATTCACAAATTTTTGTAAGTCAATAAATTATTATTAATTGTTGGATAAACTATTACAAACATCATTACAAGTAAAAAAACCTCATTAAAAAAGGCTTGTCTACAGAACGTAAAATGTAATTGAAGATACGTTCGACTAAATATGGTCAAACATATATTGTAATAAGAAACTGATGAAGTACATTAAAATAAAAGCGTTTTATGTGAATATTTTTAATACATAAATTCTTTTGATTTAAAAAACGCTTTGATTGAAGAAATCCTTCGAAACGAAAACAGAAAAATATCAACAGCAACTCCAATGCCGTCATCCAACATTCTAACAGAAATTATAATTTTCTTGAGATTCCGATTTTATTTCAGGAAAATATGAATTCACTTCCAAATTTTAAGAAAATCTACCCATTCTTAAATGTGAAGTAATTCCTTTCAAACCTATCTACAAACTTCATTGCCCCTTTTCACCTGTAAGGACCGCTACGCACATGAGCCAATTGTGATTTTTAAATTCCAAAGAAATAAAACAATAAAACAATGTTCGATATCCCAAGTCTTCCTAAAAAGCCTCTAGCAATCTGAAACACAATGCCACATTATCGCCAGCACGAGTCACAAAATCTCCCCTCCACTTCTCCCTCTTTTGATTGTTTTATTACTTTGGAACTTTAAAATCACAATTGGCTCATGTGCGTAGCGGCTCTAAAACAATGAGCGAAAAAACTATGTCCTTCAATTATGTTAAATACTAAGCACTATTCGCATCCTTTAGACTCAATCCTATGCTTTTACTAAGAAAAACAAGATCCAACTATAACAGAAGAGCAGTCAGTTATTCAGCTCCTTTAAATTGAAATAAAATTCAAATGGGATTCGTGAGTGCTCTTCTCTGGTACAATGTAAAAGAAAATTTCAACAACTCTTATCTATTCAACACAATCCTCATTAGATATGTTATCCCTCTCCTATCACTTCCAACTATTCGAGAAATAGTTTTCTTAGAATATAAAGAAATGGATATTTTCGTTTTCTTCAAAATCTAAATAGCTTTGCAAATTTTTAAATATATATATAATAAACTCCCATTTCTTAATGCTTTTTATTTTATTGTTTCATGTAATACTTCGTTTTATTTCCTCCATTGTTTCCTGACGCCCTTTAGTTGCCCTTAAGGAGTTTGGGCTTCAAAATAGTTCCATACTGTTGTAAATACTCTTATAGATAATAAAATTATTATCATTATTTATTTTTTTATATTCGAATTAGAATGCTGGTGAAACAGGAGATTAACCAGGCTGGCTGTGAAGGAACTGTCCGTGGGACTCAAAATGTTTTCAATATAAACATCCTCAATTTACTTAACCTAAAGCTAATCGGTACACACTTAGCTAATCGCATTAATAGCTTGAGCTCATACTAAGTTAACTTTTTTCGCTTGGAAATGGTAACAAGACAGCCGGCGGTGAATCCTTGTGCGGGGTCCCGTATTCTCCTGTTTAGCCAACTTTATTATTTATTCTAAATATGAAGTTCTATAAATTTCACTTGTTTCAAATTCACTGGCTAAGTTTTTTATCATCGATTTGTTAATCCTAATATTATTTTTTTTCTTTGATATCTGTTCCGCTATAGCTTCATGTTTAATTCTTCATTTACAGCTATAATTAATTATTTTAACGCAATTTTAACTAAAATATTCATCAATGAACATTTTTTATAGAATTTTTGTTCTTCTGATAGGAAAGTGTTTCTTGTGACTTAATAATAACCCTTTCTTCGTCACTAAATGTAGAAGAACTCAATTCACAAAAAGAATCCACTTCAATTCGAAAACAAAGCAAATATTTTTTTATCTCTTTAGTCAATAATTAAAAATATTAAAATAAGAATTAAAAATCAAAAACCCACTTACGTTCCTTGACCAAGCTTAAGTTCTCTGCTCCACTGGGTCCTCTGAAGTCAGGTGATTCTATTAGTGATACGGGGGTGACTTAAGGAAACGAGGGTTTTTTTTTTTATTTGTTCCATTTTCACTTTCTTCTTACAAATTAATACAGCTACTCCACAGACAATAAGTCGTCTTTATTTCTCCATAACAGATAGCAAAGTAAAATCTCTAAGTCAACCAAAGACTACAGTTGCTGTTCTGTCATTTTCCTCAAAATATACTTTATGGATCATTCCATATTGGAGGGAGGTCACGTTGTAATAAAGAAATACACCAAATTGATAGAGAGAACTTTAAGAAATGACTTTAAAGAATTCTAGTTGTATCAACTCAATAAACTTAAACATTGATTTAATTTTAGGATGTTGATTCCTTCTTTATTCAATATTATGAGACCCTGACACCTTTCACTAATCCCTTTTTTCTTTATCCGTTTTAACAAAACTTCACATTTTCTGATCTTTAGAAGTCCTTGAGACTGTTTTGTTGTGTGTCAATAACGTTGCTGTGTATCAAAATCTCAGCCTCTTATCAATGGGACAATATTTCCAGCGATCAGTTTTATTCCAAAATCTCTTTGGAAGGTATTTCCTCACCTTGAATAGTTGCTTTGTCCCTCAGTGATTCTGTTTCTCTTAGTTTCGCTAATGTTTTTTTTATGTTTGCTATATTTTTGATATAGATTTTTTTATATATTAAACTCCAACATATTCTGTTAAAACTCTTTTCATTGCTCAAAATATAAGACGTTCTAAATCAACTCTAAAATACGGAATTGCCACAGATAACAGAAAAGCCCAATAGACTAATTGGAATATTCAGCGACTCCAAACACGCCTATTAATATTGTATAAAGCTGTAATGAATGCAGCAGAAACAAAAGATCTATTCGTAATCGCATGAATTTAGAAAAGATAGAAAGGATTTCCATTGTTTCTGCTTAAATTGCATTGAGTCCACAATGATACAAGAGATACATTCTAATAACAAAATTTCAATTCACATATTGAAGAAATTACTAAGTACAATATAAAAAGTCTATATCATGACTTTATTGTCTAAATTCTAAATCCAAGATCGATCTTGAAAATTTATTCATAACTTATAAGTGAAATACCGATCCGGCTGGTCTCATTCGCAAGCTGGCAGCTTCTCAAGAGACCGATGCGTCGGAATCTGGTTCGATTCCCGGTCGCTGCTTGATTGTTTCAATTTTCTTTCCTGTGTTTGTCAGACTTTTCTTTACTTTCTCTTCGGTCTGACGCCATTCCACAACGACTTCCTGAGGAAGGCAACGAGAACCCACCTCGGTATCTTTCCCCAGGTGATTCTATAGGAAGTCTCGCGAATTTCATAGATGTTAAACAGTCTAAGGACTGAATTACTTTAAAAAAACAGTGAAATAAAAATATTGTTTCAACTTTTAGGATTGATCTTTTGTTTATTAACATCGAAGGATTTTGCATTCCGACTTGTTTGGTATCACCTACGTATTGTATTTAAATACGTAGTATAAAGTATAGTAATAGAGTAAATATATATGTACTAGGCCATCCCTCTGTCTCCCTCTGGTAAGTATGAGATAATCCAAGAAGAATCGATTCCAAGCGGTTATGGCAAATAGTGATATTTTATTCCTTTTTGAATGAACTCATTATTTGATAGCGCGTGTAATTGTTGATGTTAAGAAGCTAAAACAATGAACATTGAAATTTAAATTTTAATCTAGTAGGCTAAAATTAATGAGTTATTTTCTTTTTTCTCTGGCTCTTCTCTCATTGCACCATACACACAAAGGGAGTGATAAGAAACAATAATTTGAATGTAGTCCCCGTGGCCTAATGGATAATTCGTCTAAATTCGGACAAAAGGTTGCAGATTCAATTCCCGTCGCGAACGTTTCATTGTAGTAATTTTTTCCCAGGAAATTAAAATTGCGCCGGACAGACAGTGAAATAAAAGATTTTAGTAACATAGATTAGAATCCATAACACAAACTTCTTCAAATTATTTCTTAAAATAATAATAATAATACACATAGCAAATTTTCGGAAAATTCCCTTATTCCTTTTTCAAGCTATTTATAAATAAAGACTAAGGTAACAAAAGAGAAGCTAGATATGACGCATTATTGATGAAAACAAATCAGCTCACACCTCAATAATGGAATAATATCTTTGTATTTTAATAATACCAAACGATATTGGTAAAACCATTTAACAAACCAAAACAAATAATTACGTCATTAAGCATAATTAATAAACTAATTCTTTGAATACAACAGATTTGGATGAAAGCAAATCATTTTTGGTCAGCTTTGTAACATATTTATGATTTTTTTTGAATCCAAAATACTAAATCAAAAGAAATATAAATATGAGCATTATAGATATGTAGACGATGTTTTCATAATTTGATATGGTTCCATTAAATAGTTCAAAAAGTATTTCAAAGAAATTAATAATTTACGTGAAGACATAAAATTCCAAATGGAAGAAGAAAAAGACAATAAATTATCATTCCTTAACCTTTGTTTGAAGAAAGAACGGAACAATTTCATTGTAAGAGTAAGGACCCCTGTTTGTTTTTTACGTATGAAGGGCGATCTAACCAGGATAAAACTTTTGAAAATTATACTACATGGAATCGAGAAATTGCTCTATCGATGGATAGTGCCAGTTATTTGCAAAAACTAACTTCGAGTAAATAAAGTGGAATTTTTGTAAAATGAGAGGTTTTGCTGAACAACTAATACTGATTCCAAATATGATCCCATATTTAATTAACTCAAGAAAATTTATATTTTTCAATATATTACTCAAAAACATATGCATAATGTCACAAATTAAAAATGGTACCCAATTAAATATTCCTAATGGATTTTGTTTTACTGCTTTACACAAATAATGTAAATAAATGTTTTTGGGTCATTCCATGTCAAGTGGTCCACTGGTCCCCACGCCACCATCTTCGATTTTGATGAAATTTTCACAGTTTGTACTATAAGGCCTTAGATGAACATCTGCAAAATTTCAGTTCGAAATATGCATTTTTGGCTGAGCCAGCGTCATTTCCGTAGAGGTCACTCGTTCCACATAGTCGTCGTCGTGAAACATTTGGCACTTTTGAGCTGTAATATCGGTAAGTATTAGAGCATTGACCCTGAAAATTCATTTCTAAGGTAAACCTCACGCTTAGATTACCAAAATTATAAAGACAAGTTACGAAAGTTTCATCCCTTGCCTACAAGGGCCCCCGAAGTTGCCGAAAAAAATTTCGCCGAAATGTTTTTCTGATTTTTAATGAATCTTGCTGGAATAAATACAACAGATATGATGTTCATATTTTGTATTCTGGATGTCTACATGAGCGTCTACAAGTTAGAGGATTTACAGCTTTGCAGCCAATATACTTTGGTGAATTTGGCGCGATAAACTGGCGTCAAAATGAAAAACGCCAAAAGGGAGCTCTTTTCAGAGGGATAAATCGTTCGGGGGGACACCAGTTAGCGTGTTCTATTTGCCACCATTAGAAACAGCAAGTTTTTCTGTACCAGAAAACTTATG
>JAFIDM010122668.1:0-20345 GCA_023159025.1 Thereuonema tuberculata | reverse complement strand
GATAAAAGAATGCGAAATATCACGAATATAGAAGATTTTTTAAAGATCATGTGATGTGAAGAATTTATATAATATTTACGTGAAATTCAAAATCTTAAGCATAATTTATTAGTTGTAAGAATTAAATTTCAATATTTAGGAGAAGATCTGGAAATACTGTATTGAAAAATCCGAACTCAAAAACTGGTGATTAAAATATGAGCTTAAGATTTAATAACTTTAAAGCGAGAACAGAATCAAAGATGAAGGTAAAGACCGAAGAAGATCTAAAGAAAACGAGTATTGTGAAATAAAATACATCTAGCATTATCCTTTGAAAACAAAAAAAAAACAAAAACGAAGATATTGATTGGAAAAAAATAATGCTAACCAAACCGACTATAATATTTATCAGTGTGTCTTAATGGATATTTTACTTTGTTTAACACATAAATTTTTCTGTCTTGTATGTTCAGGTAGGATGTCTCCCGAATTTGCCAGATCTAATTGAAATAGATGATGTAAAAATGAATCACTTGTAAAATCATCATGTAAAAAAGAATTGGAAATATGTTGGTGAAGAATTTCCACATTTCCACTATTGGCGAAGAATTTACCACGTTATGAGAAGTCAGATGAACTGTTTCTTTTATCTTCTCTGCCAGCAATGCAAACTTTAAAACAAATTTTTATTCAGTGAAGGATGGAGAAAATATTCTGTCAATCTGTCAATATAATAGAACAGGACACAGACATTATTTACTTCCCAACAAATCGATTGCTAGCGAATTAGTAAGAAACACTTTCAAGAATTAACTTTCCAAAGTCTTTATAGCTGCTTTACTTGTGCTCGAACTCAGTGAATTTAGCGTCCTTTTATAAATCAAATGGGCGTTCCAGTGCCAAATCACGCTTTATTCTCAATAATGACGTAATTTAGTATGGCATAGTGACAAAGACTAATTTTGCTGCTTTAGTTTTCCTATCAATGCTCGACTCGTCCTACAGGAAGTAACTCGGAAGAAGCACAGATAGTGAATGAAGCCCTGGATGGAAAAGTAAAAGAGATATTAATATTCCCAGGGTGGTGCTTTCTTTATATGCAAATTTTCAAATGAATTTTTCTCATTTTTCTCAAATTGCTGCTAAAACTTGCCTCCAATTAAGATACACTGTATATTTTGAAAAAGTTTTAAAAATAAAATTCCAAATAATAACGTCAACTCAAAAAGCTTTTAAATTTTGCAGCATGTTTTGTTGACGTAAGTAACACAAGCTATATTTTATATATGACCAGCTGTACCCGGCATGCGTTGCAATGCCAGTTAAAGAAAGAAAGGGCTCGGTGAGAAGGGGCCGTAAATATAAGACCCCGGTGTCGATCGGGGGTTGGACACTAAGGCCCTTGTGTCACCATCCCCCCGCCCAAGTGTGGTGTTCCTGCCACCCATAGGAGAGCAAATTTTTCCTTATTTGCAATTGACTTGGTGGCCCGAGAAGGGGCCCTAAATATAAGGTCCCGGTATCGATCGGGTGTGGGACACTTAGGTCCTTGTGTCGCCATCCCTCCGCCCAAGTGTGGTGTCCGTGCCACCCATAGGAGAGCAAATTTATCCTTATTTGCAATTGACTTGGGGGGCCCGAGAAGGGGCCCTAAATGTAAGATCCCGGTGTCACTCGAGTGTGGGACACTTAAACCTTTGTGTCGCCTTCCCCTCACTCAAGTGTGGTGTCCCTGCCACCCATAGGAGAGCGAATTATTCACTTTACACACTATTTGTATAGTTCTCATTTTCACCACCAGCCGGATATTGGGTATTTCAGGGATTTTACCCCTTTTCAACCCCTTGTGAGGGGGGGGGGGGGTCCAGGTTTTAAGGTAGCCTATCTTTTACGCAGGGTCCTAAAGAGTAATTCTGCAAAGTTTGGCCAGATAGGTCAAAGGGCCTAGGAGTATATAAAGGACAAAGAAAGAAAGAAAGATTCGTAATTATGTACATAGATTTTTATTGGCATATAATAAATTTTAAAAACTAACAGTTTTATTACAAATAATTTACTTTTGCTTTTTTTTTTTTAATTTATAAAACTTCAAAGAATGGAAACATAAATTTTGAAATTTTTGCTGAAAAGGTTTGCTTTTGCAGTTAATGAGATATCTTGTTATTAAATTACTAAATATTATAGAAGTTTTTATATATAATCATTACTGCAACTTAGTCATTGTAATTAAATTTAACGAAATATTTTTATTACTTTTAAAATTCATTTTAATTCAGGAAATTATAGCCTTTTTCTTTTTATGAAAAAGCTTCAGCATATAATGCTTTGAAACTGTTTATCAAATGTGATATTTCAAATAGTGTAAAAGAAATATAAATTATTAAAAATGCAATAAGTTTCTGAAAAACACAACTATAATTGTTTTTAAACTACAAAAAAACTCATTCTCCACCTTCCTATAAAATATTTAATGCTATAAATATAATATATATGCTTGGCGAATTTTCGAGAGTGGTACGTACTCTCTTTTTCATGCCTAAAAGTAATAACAATTTGTAATGGAAAAACCTCGCGGTTTATATTTTTAATTATAAAATATTGTTGTTATTAACATCGTATAACATTATTTTCTTGTAATTAAATAAAATAATCATTTTATTGTTTAACAAAAATTTGTCATTATGATTCCTTTTATAGTTTAATTTTTTTAACAGTATGGAAATATAATAAAATACTTCCAAATTATAATATCGTAAACAAATATTTTAATATAATAATTCTTTAAAAACGGCTGTTTTCTTATTTAACATATCTTTATTTACCAATTCCTTCGCCCATTGAGTTATTAAATTTTCAACATTCACACTTTCGTATCTGGTAATGTTTTTCGTTTTGTGTTTCTTATGTAAATACTTTCTATGGTCTTTCTGGTTATTACGTATCACTTTCGAAAATTCGCCTTACATATGTATTGTATTTAAAGTATTAAATATTTTACAAGAAGGATGAGGATGAGTTTTATTATAGTTTGAACCCTCAGAAGAATATGGAGAGAAGAGATTTACAATATAGTTGTTTTTGTTATTTTTTTCATAAGTTGCTATAAATGGAAAGCTGTGACAAAATTTAAGTTTTTAGTATTGTAGTCCTTATAATAAAAGAAGCAGCTTGTATAGATTTAAAGAAGGGAATGCCGCATGAAAACATTCATTTCTTTTCTCATGTATTACTTAACTCATGTTTCTGCGTGCAGTTTATGATCTCGAGTAATAATACGAGAATTGATGCTATTATACCTATTATAAAAATTGATACAGGGAAAACGAACACCTTCCAATCTGCTGATTTCTTCGATGGTGGTTCACATGAGACTGAAGGTTTCCTCAGATGATGTTCTGTAATTTTTTGAAGAATTCCTGATTCCCGAATGTTCAAAATGCTAAAATAAGAGACAAAATTGATAACAATGTATATCATAATATTTTTTAAATATTAAATGTTCTTTGTTTCAAATTAAGAGTTTTAACAATATTTTCGTGAAATTTGAAAAAACTCACGATTTGAATCTACAATAGTGTGTTGTGGGCCAAGAGATAAGGCGCTTGACTGCGGGTTGAAGGAAGGTGAATGTAAACCCCGACCTCGGCAGATGTTATGATTTTTTCATCTAAATTCTCCTCAAAAGGTCCTAGGGTCCACCAGCCATTTGTAGAACACTAAACTACTTCACATAAGAATGCCTTTTAAGTGACTTTAAAAGGCATTCTTATGTGACTTAATTGCTTTTCTTGTATCTATTAGAGGGTTTGTTTTTAATTTCTTTATTATTTTTTTTCTTTTCTTTTCTTTGTGGTCAAATGCTTTTTGTGGTAGCCTGAGTGCTATCCAAGGATTTGAATTCCAACTTGATTCTTGTTTTTTATTTTCTTACTTTAAGTTATTGAGGGGTTACTGTCTCCATCATGTATTAACACTTAACTACTGTTGACATTATTGTTGACACTAAACTATATAGTGTTACGTAGTACGTAGTGTTCGTTTCCTCAAGCATTTTCCTATTGTTATCTAAAGAATTGCAAGAGAATTATAACTTAAATGAGCGCCTGAAATAAAAACTGTTTGGCCGACAATGAAAAATTTATTCAATTTTTGAGAAAGTCGAAATGTAGAAAGGCATTGTTACTTAAGTGATACTTTAAGTAAGGAAAGTTCAGATTCAGGTTTTAACTCTAAAGCAGCCCACACACGATGCAGCTTTGGGCCGAGTTGCAAGTGCAACTTTTGGCCTAGAGTGTTTTTTTAGCTGCTTGAGCACAGTTGCAACCGGAGTTGCATGGAAAAAAAAGCTGCAAAGGCGAGGATTGCAGCTCCGAAAGCTGCAAGGAAGCTGCAAGGAAGCTGCATGGAATTACCCAATCACAGTGCAGCGTTGGAATACGTCAGTCGTGACGTCATGCTCAAGGAAGAAACATGGCGTCGAAACATATTTCCTTCGCTTGAGATGGGCGAATCGCGAATACAGGAAAAATATCAGATTATTTCGAGTTTCTTTCACACATAAATACAGTTTATATGTAAATGCAGTAATTGAATGTGGCAGAATGTGTCAGAACGTTTGAAAACCTAGATTTTTTGAATTTTTCACATCGGAAGCGGATTGTCGCTCATTCACCATTTCCGGAAACTGCCACGTGACGTCATTGTTTCAGTGAGCAATGGATTATTATTGGCTGTTGGTAGTTGTTATTCGTGAATCGCATTATTGCCATCAACTGCGATTACATACCGGCTACTAATTTTTTAAAACTATTTCTCAGATGTTTAACATAAATCACAACTATTTAGTTTTGGAACGATATCACAGCAGTATCCTTGACGTCATGTCCAGTGACGTCATTCAAATTCGTTGTGTGCTTCGTTTGTTGTCCGCACGGCGGCGCTAACAATGTTGCGTCGTTTGCGCCCTGTCTATCGTTTGCAACTTTTTCTGTGCAACTAATTTGCATCGAGTTGCAAAGCAAAAGCTGCATCGTGTGCGGGCTGCTTTAAAGATTCTCGAAACGAAAAATCAATCAGGCTCACAGTCACGTCCGTAAACGGTTTACGAAAAAAATGGAAAAATTTAAGTAAATATTGTAATTATTTGTGGACTCACGATCGTGCCATGTGCAGAAACCTCTTTGTCGAAACTTAGAGACTCCTTAATTCTGTCTTCTGCTAAACAATGTATAGAAGCGCTGAGCTGACGGAAAACAGTGAAAATCCACCTCCAACCTATTATTTTTGTTATTATTAAATAATAATAGATGGAGCTAAACAGATGAGTGCATGTTCGTCTGCTCTGATAGTGATTAGTCTAGAATTTTATGTCACAAAGATCAGACACTTTGTGCTCGATTCTCTTCGTTGTAGGAAACTATAGAATTATGATGGAGATGCAAAAAAACAAAAAACAACGTGCCTTGAAATTTGTTAATCTGGGGATGATGTACATATCAAAGAAATGTTTCAAGTACTGGAATTGAAGTGAGTTTATATTTAAATTTGCTGCCAGATGGTGAAATCTGTCCGATACCGAATCTGTATCTCTTAGAACTAGATGGACTTGTTACTTTTACATGAGTTTAATTATTTTCAGTTGTATGTTTACATAACATTAGTTACACTCTTTTAGGGGAGTGTCGCTATAGTTATATTTTGTTGTTGACAATTGTTAGTTGTTTTAGTATGATTGATACAGATGGGAAGGATTGCTATAGCATTATTGCACCTTATAATTTTATAATAATGTAGTCCTAAAAAGCCAAGATTGTGAGGTAAATAAATAAATAAAGATTTTTGGAATTTTATTTAAATACATTATATCATCAAAAATATCCGGACACCCCTCTCCAATAATGAATAGAAGATTAGATAGCACGATGACGTCACTTACGGGTATAAAAAGTGGCAGGGAATCGTGTGTTGTTGATTGAAATGAAGTAACAGCCGAATGAGTCGATCATGAGAAGTCTTTGAACACGGAATTGTCATTCACCCTCACTTGAGTAATAAGTCCGTCACAAACATTTAAATCCTTCTAAAGTTGCCGGAATCGATCGTTGGTCACGTGATTGTGAAGTAGAAACGAAAAGGCGCAACCACAACAATACCGCGACCGTATTGTTGGGCCCATGTGCTGACAGAGAGAAACCGTCGAGTATTGAAGAAGGTGTTGCAAATAGGCAGATATCAATTGAAATCATATTTGTGAGCTCGACAGTAATACTATCACTCTAGCCGGCACCATAACTGTTCATCGAGAGGTCAGGGAAATGGGGTTTCATTATCAAGCGAAACATTTCTCCTGTCAATGCTAAGCGACGCTTGAATGGGTATAAAGAGCAACGCCATTATATCATTTGGGTCGATGGGAGAGTTTGGATATCGCGAAGCTCCAGGGAATTACATCTACCAACATATGTTGTGCCAACAGTGAAGTTTGGGAGAGGTGGCACTATGGTGTGGGAATGTTCTTCATGGAATGGAATTCTGGAACCATTGAACAGCAATGAAAAATGCAGAAGTATATAAGAACGTATTGTTTACTAGATACCCACTGCCTGCAGTAGAGAATTATTTGGGTGATTAACATTGCCTTTAACAACATAACAAAGCTCCGTGTCATAAAATTAGATTTGTGAGGGAATGGTTTGGGAAGAATATGGGTTTCCGAAATTGATTGGCCTATCCAGAGTCCCGACCTGAACCCAACTGAAAAACTACAGATTTTCGCTACATATCCCACTGTCCCACATCATAACCTGCTACGGAATGAAATGAAAATGGAGAAAGATTTTTACATTTGTGTTCCAATTTCAACCTCACCATTTGAAGCTTAGTACTCTTACATAAAACTTGTTGCAAGATCTCTTGGGTCTCACCTAATTTCCAAGCACACAACCAAATTGATCTTCTGGCAAATATTAAAAGTGGAAAAGATCCGTTTGAAGTCAGATGTTGGAAGCGATGTTGGAATATAGTGGAAGATGTTCAATCTAATCGTGTAATGATTAGATTGAAGTTGGCGTCAACAAACAAAAAGGCCAACCTTGCCCCTAGGAAGAATGTAATTGTCAATAATCTGAACGACAACATAAAAAAAAAGATGAGTTAATTCAAGTAAAACTGAAAACCAAAATACCTTATCTAGGAACAGAGAACAAGGAAGACATTAATGAACAGTGGCGACAGATAGAAAACGTAGTGAATGAAGTTTGCCAAGTTTATCAAAGACACATGTAAAGATAATAATTATATTTATTGAATTCTGTTAACTAGCAGGGTAAATTTAGTGCTCAACATAACTAAATGATACTAGCACAAGAAATCGGTAAGCACATTTAATAAAACAATAACATATATTACAAGTGGCTTTTTAGGCTTAATATTGATCCAGTCTTCTAAACTCGGATTCTTCTAAACAGCAAATGTCCTTATTCGTTCAATAATTACAATCTTCTTAAAAGGGCTAGCTTGCTTCTCTTTTACGGCCTTGCTTCTCAGGGTAATCTTATTTCTTTAAGCTTCTATTTCTAAAGCTAAATCTGGGGCCTCGTTTATTAAAGCATTTATTCGGTTCTCCTATAGAACCTATCTTAAGATTCCCTTTACTAAAATCTCTTATCACTCCTATTTCTAGAGTTACTTCATGCAGCTAATCGTACATACATCTCTAAGCTCGTTCTATGACGGCTTCTTAGTGCTGCTATTACTAAAGTTACTGAGTGTTAAATCTGTTTGTCTCTTCTCCTACGATGATCTACCTGTCTTGAAGCAGAATATTTTTTCATCTACTTATTTAATGCTAAAGATATTTTTAAACAACTTTTCGTCGCTAATTTTTATCTTAAATTTGAATTCTTCGAATCCTTAAGATCCTAACTTTCGTCTGAACTAATTTATCTATCCTATCTGGCTTCTAAGGCTCCTATCAATTTGAGAGAAATTTCAATGAAACTTACAGTAGATTTACGAGTTTATTAGATGGATAATACTGGATAAATCCATTCCTTTTCTCTTCATTGAATATCCGTTGCCGGCGCGTCTTCAAAGTCCGTCGCGTTAAAGACTAGTCTCGTCATTAGGGTTATTTTTCCGCCGGTCGTTTCTCTCACATTGTCAGATAAATTCCACATGGATCTATTTCGTTAAATCAGCAGTTGTTCACTCTCCGTTTACCATTCGTTTAGTTTAGGTTTTTCATCCGTATGGATCCTATAAATTCATCATCATAGAAGTTCCCGGGCTTAGCTGCGTTTTACGGGCGAATAAATCTTCCGTCTTCGGTCCAATCAATCGCAGCCGATTTCTTGCTTCTGTTTCTGAAAGGTTACTCCTTTCGTATTTCGTTTAGGCAGCAACAGGAATCGTCTCCAACCATTTTCAATTTGTCAGTTGACAAAATTATATCTCCTCGCTTCGTTGAGATGATACACGATCCTACTTCTTCAATCGAACGCCTATCCTAGAAACCGTCTTTATTTATCGGGCTCACTATTTTGATATCCGCCAAAATTTCCCGACGATTGGAAATGTTACAGCTAGCTCGCTTTCGTCTTAGCGAATTTCAGAATCGTCTAAATTCTTCCGGATATTCTCTTCTCTAGTGAGAGACTCGACAGCGATTTTCCTTCACGTCTTGTCAGGTGAAAGGAACGAAGCAGACTGCCGTCGACACATTCTAACAATACCATCTGTCTTCGAGATCATTCCATGTGCCGCGAGAAAACAATTAACTCAGCGCGTGATTGTTCTATTTCTGCGAGCATTAACAATTACTTCTTAGCGTTGCCAAACATGTAAAAAAGACAACCTTCCACAATTATTCAATTACAGCCATCAAGAGCAAATTGAATTTGCTATCACAAAAATTTAGGGTTATAAAATTTTTCTCTCTGAAATTCTCAATACTGAATTTCTACAACACAAATGAACTCTAGTGGCTATGAACAGCTAATATTATTGCAACGTCCCAATAAAATAAAGATACATAAAGAAAAAAGTGGAAAAGAGTCAGAATCATGGTAATCTTAAACCAAAGATTATCGAGTGCTCCTGAAGTAATTACTGGAGGTTTTTTTATATCAATTTTTCAGACAAGTCACAGAAATGGAAAAGAAAACTGCTACATCTTGTCAAGTTATTTTTTTTTTTTTGCACAGAACAAAATAACTTTAGAGAGAACAGATCCTATATTGATCAAATCAAAATCTTAAGAAAGATTTATTCCTTATCTTTGGGAGTTAGAGGAATAAATCAAATTCAAAACTAAAGAATACCAAATAAACTTCTCCCAAATATAAATCATTACATGAATTTTAAGAATTTTTACATATGTACAACAATGAAGTACTAGGGGAAAACTTAGTTAAAGCTATGCATTATTCAAAACATGGATTTGATAATATATTTGATTTTCTTTCATATCTGTAGCTATTTTAATAACTTTTATTTGTTTGGTTTTGTTTAGCAATCAAATGAAAGTTTAATCAACATATTTTGTTTATTGATTTCATAAATATGTTCGTGGTATCAAAACATATTAAGCAATAATTTGGAAATCACCAAAATTTGTTTTGTTTGAGAAATTGTAGCAATTTTAAATAAATGAAAACCAAATCAAATCCTTCACGATTAAGTTTTCTTTGCATTATCTTATATTTGTTAAAAAGTTCTTAATTTCATTAACATAAAAGAATGATTTTTAAAATCTCTATTAACGTTTAACTAATATCTTTAACAGTAATATTTTATAATTTTGGATATTTTGGAATTCATGATATATTTTGTACTCACTATTCATTAAAGATATCTCTATATGGCGAATGCTTCTGAAAAGTAAGGAAAACTTCTCCTGGGAAGTACGATGTAGGCAGAAAATAAAAACTGCATTTCCCATGGATATAATTTTGCAATGTTTCTGTATCCATGAGAAAAGCGAAACGCTCTGTTAATACTTTCTCAATTCCTTCCTCAGCAGTGTCAACAAAATTAGTTGACTTCCTAACAATACGTTGCCAGATTTCATAATTTACTCCTCCTTTACTATTCTAAAATAAAAACAAAAATTATAAGTAAATTCCAAAAAATGTTTAATATTTATTAATATAATTAAAAAAATTTTTCTACAAATCTATACTTAATATTATAAAGCTGAAGAGTTTGTATGTTTGAATGAGCTAATCTCAGGAACTAACAGTCCGATTTGAAAGGTTCTTTTTGCGTTAGATAGCCAATTTACTGAGGAACTTTATAGGCTATGCAACATCATGCTACGACCAATAGGAGCGGACCATTGAACATAAACATCGTCACTGGCGACGGCGACGGCGCACTGAGTCGGGAGCGGGTTGGCCGCACGGCGAGAACCGAACATTACCGAGAAGGGCATGCCATACGGCTCATCTATATACTAATATTACAAAACTGAAGATTATATGTATAATCAAACTTTTTACGCGGGTGAAACCGCGGCGTACCAGCTAGTCTACCAAATAAGACGATGGAGATTTGGAATAGTTAATTAAGAATTAACATTTTTGCCAAATGGCATAGTGATCTGAAATCTTAAATTATTCAATAAAGTCGTTTCAGTTTTATTAATGGACACAACAGGTGGGCAACACATTTTTTTTAAATGCATCAGATGATTTTTAAAATATGTTTTAGTATCTCGAATATGTGAAGCGATTTTTAAAGGAGATATAGCGAAAGATGCACAGGATAGAAGAAAATGGAGAGCGTCCAAAAGTCCCATGGAGAGCGTCCCATCACAAAGACAGTTACACCAGAGGGAGAGATAGCGAAAGATGAAATGAGAGCTTAAGGAAGCCATGTATCGAAGAAAAAAATAAGGAGTTCTAATAGGTATGTTTATTTTTTGAATTAATCTTTTATAAGCTAAGTTTTTTGTACTCAACAGCTACTTTACAACCTACTTTACAACCTTACTCAACAGCTACAACCTCTTTCAGCTACTTTAATAGACACATATGAATTACACAATCATTTTTAATCTTCTTTTAACAAACTGGTAAACGTGCATCAGATTCACGTATATCAAACAACAAATAATCTCCAACCAATATTCTAAACATCTATTTCCTTCTAGAATGGGATTTGTAATAAGAAAATAAGGAAAAAGAGAGAGAAAAAGAATTCGTTTCTTGCACAGTAATTGTCAACCCTTTTTTGTCTTCCAAGGAGAAGACAAACCTTGTGTCTTTCAAATGTGAGTGTCTTTATGTGAGATAAAAGTACACATAAAGTACTTCAAAAATATATATATAGGTATTGGGGCCAACGCCCTACAGATTTCGAGATATTCGGCGTTATTTTCATCGATTTCAAGTATTATCTTATTAGCTCACTGCTATCACAAAAAAGCAAGTGCTACTCTGGATTAATGTATGTTGCTGTCCTATAAATCTACGGTTCCCGAGTTCGAATCCGCTACATGATATGATATAATTTTTTTCTTAATTTCATTTAATTTTTTTTTATTTTTATTTTTTGCCTTCTTTCTTTATGATAATGTAAGTTTATATTATGAATATTAGACAGAAAACCAATTTAAGATTAGAAGTAAATAAATAACATTCTTGTTAACTTTGGTTTTTAATTAATTAGTTACTTTACGAGAATATTATTTAGTTACTCGTAATCTTTAATTGATTTTCTGTCTACTATTCATACCATAAACGGAAAAAACTTACATTATCATAAAGAAATAAGGCAAAAAAAAACCTAAAAAAAAAGAAAGTAAAAGTTAAAAAACTAAAATTAAAAAAAAAATCTCATCCCAGATTCGAACTTGGGATTTCCACCTCCATACTATTAGGCCCCGGTAACACTTGCTTTTGTATGACAGCAGTGAGCTAATAAGGAAGTACTTGAAAATGGATGAAAATAACGCCGAATATCTCGAAGTCTGTAGGGCATTGGCCCCAATACCTATATATATTTTGAAGTACTTCATGTGTACTTTCATCTCACAAAAGGGCACCCATATTTGAAAGATACAGGGTGTGTCATGTCCTTTGTTAGTGGTTAGTAATGTCTAAATTCTTTTATTTTTATAAAGTTTTCTTTCTACTGGTATCTGCTAGTATTATGATCCTCCTCTAGTTATTTGGTGCTTTATTTTTATCATTTGAAGATTATATTTTCAATCCTGTCTGCAATAAGGTTTATTAAAAGTTAAATTACTGTTTTTTTTACAATAAGTTTTCCAAACTTCTTATCCCAATGTAAGTGATGACTTTCATTTTGAATGTCCCATAACACAAATTCTAGAAATTACGGTAGAAGAGATTATTGATAGAGAATTTAGAATAAAATCTTAGTATTGAAAACTATATAATAAAAGTTGCTTAATATAGAAGCATACAGAAGCATAATAATATAATTTCTTTTATACATTTATTTCTGCTGTTGTTTAAGATTGTTCGAAAGTGTTTTGTCACTCACATACAGTGGGGTAATTTGTTTAGAGCCCATCTTTTTAGATCAGTCTAAATTTTTATTTCAGTTCATTTTATATTTTAGTTATACTTTAAGATAAGTAGAAAATGGTAATTAGCTTCTAAAAAATTCATACTGTTTCTACCACTCCCGAAGTTTATTCTTTAATTTTATTTCACATTTGGGACGATATTTAATCGCCATATACAATCACATGCATTGCCATAAAATTGTGTAAATTCAAGTTTTTAAGTTTATTATTTTTTAATTGATAAGCACGAATTTTTTGAAATGTTACATTTTCTGGAAATTCGAAAACTTCAGTAATGTTCCTGAAGACTCTTTAAACAGAATTCGTCCTATCTTCCCTAAATATATGCATTTCAAATCATTTACAACGCCGCTTTCTTTAACAGGATCGCCAAATCTGCAAACTTGAAAAGCTTGCATATTGTCCTGTTGGTCTTGGCTGCAACTTGTATATCTAATGTTCAAAGCAACTTAGCAATAGGGTAATAAAGTTGAGAATGAAATGTTAGTGAAACAAATCCAACTATATCCAGTCTCTTTTTGTTTTCCATATTTAAATAGATGCCTGTAAGCGTTCTCTTCACATGGGCATTGATAAAATAAATTTTGGTGTCAATCCGCATATTGACTTCACCCTACAAAATCTTCTGAATTGGCCAAGTATAATTATATTCATCTTGTATATTTCAACTTCAACTTTTAAATTTTGTGTTTAAAGTATATAAAAATCAATTTTGAGAAATTATACAAAGCTTGTGTTGAAAATAATGTTTTAAGTCAGTACATACAGTATATTCTTTCAACTGCTTTACCTCTATCTTAATATTTATCTTATGCTTACCTTTAATATTTCTGCAATGTTCATATCTCTCACAACACCAATTTCATATTCAGCAGCCAACAAGTCCTCCACTGTTTTATAAGGAATCACAGTTTCTTTGGCAGTTAAAGATGAAATCAAAACTGACTTATAACTTGAGGTAAATATAACACTGAACAGCAGAAAAGTAAAGACAATCACAAAACCTGAGATTTTCATATTTGGAAGACTATCATCTAAAAATGTAGAAAAAAGAAGACATCAGGAACCTGATCTCCTAAAGATTCGAAATACCAATATCTAGTAGTCTATTTTTTTAAATACTCATTTTCTTTTTTTATAGTTTTTTGTTTCTAATGGCTAACAATTTTTTGTCTATGTGAATGTGAATTAATCTACAAAGATAAGAATTAACGATACGAAGATAAGAATAGAATACATTTTATTTTTGTCTTTGTGAGAAGAATTGACAAAACTTTTATTAACAATTTTAAAACATATCTCAAAATGTAGAATCTATAAGTTTGTTTTCTAAATGTTACTATCTCAAAATGGATAATTTATGTTATATCTTAAATAACATGTATTTAATTTCCTCACCTTGCTGAAGAAAATGTTTCAAAAATAAAAACAAATATTCTAGAGCAGCAGTAACAATATTCATATGACCATTATCTCTTTCATTAACTAATCTTTGACTGAAAGCAAATCCAACAGTAAGATGATAAATATTCCAAATCCCGACATCCAGATATACAAGTCAAAAGATGATGTGAATATTGTGATAAAATAAGATATCTCTTCTGTCTTACGAAATAGAGGGTTTTTGATAACGAACGAGAAAGTGTACGAATATAAATGTACAGAATAATCAATGGCTCTGCTCCTTTCTGGAGTTTTTGCTAACAGTACAATGCTAACATCAGCCTCCTAAATAGATAAAAAAACAAGTTAAAATACAGTCAATTACAAAACTATATCTAATATTTTTAGGAATATGTTACGGACACAGAAAAAAAAAGGAACTGACTTCGAATAAAAAATTTGAACCTTGAAAAATTTATACAGTTGAAACCAAATTTCTATGTTATTACCCCTTACTTACTTACTTTACGCGATCAGGCCCAGGGGACCGCGCGATGTAAGAACCAAGGTTCTCCATCTGTCTCTATTTTCAGCCACCCGTTTCCAGCTCTCCGAAAGTCCCAGTCGCAAAACGTCTTCCCTCAATCCATCCATCCATCTCCTCCTAGGTCTTCCCACTGGTCTTTTGCCTGTTGGGGTCCAATCCAATATAATTTTGGGCCACCTTGTTTCTTCCATCCTCACCACATGCCCTGCCCTTTGAAGTCTCTTACTTTTCATCACCCCAACAATATTGGGCTCCTTGTAAAGCTCATAAAGTTCGGAGTTGTGTCGCCTTCTCCATTCTCTCGTAGCTTCATCCTAGATTGGTCCTTAAATTTTCCTAAGGACCTTTCTCTCAAAAGTCAGTAATCGAACAAGGTCTTGTTTTCGAGTGATCCAGGTCTGAGAACCATAAAGTACCACTGGCATAATTAATGTTTTGTACAGCCTTGTACGTTATTACCCCTTGCATTCCTTTTTTATTTATTAATACTAAGAAACTTTGGCTAATGCCGATAATGGGCTTATGGGTAACACCATAATCAATGCGATATGCTAACTTGGCTGAAAACCAGGACCGTGGTTCTCTAAGATTTAAAAGTAATTATGTTTGCTCAATTTCTTGTAGAGTCGTAAATGTTTTATATAGGGGATACTCTTCGACCGTTGATCGTGGGACTTAAAGAACACTAAACGGAAATGGAAATCGAAGAATTTACAATGTAAGAGAGAATAGCGTTTTGTCAAGTTTAAGCATTACTTGGACTTTGATGAAAGTAGCATGTTAGGACAACACAGGGATGCATACTTAAGGAAGTCTGTAGAAACGTATTGGATTTTGAAGAATGTCTTTTAATACTAAGTTATCTATAATACACTGTTAAGAGAAAGGGAATTTCCCATCATGCGCTAATGAAAACAAAAAAACAAACAAAATTCATGTCTAAAGCTTAGCAACGAAGTGGAGTTTGAGACGGCTGTTTCATCGTTTTTACGAATCTTCAGCCAAACTTATCACTTTGATGACAAGCAATGAAGACATGAATGGAAGTGCAACCCACACGCTCTCTCGGATGTGAGTTCTGACAAAAAAAAATGTAGAAATTCGGTATGGAGAATTTCAGAGTTGAAAATTTATAACCCTAAATTTTTGAGATGGCAAATTTAATTTACTCTTTGAGGCTGTAATTGAGTTAGCGTGGAAGGTTGCCATTTTTTCATGTTTTTGACAATGCGGCTAAGTTATTGTTAATGCTCGCAGGAATAAGTCCTTCACGAACTGAGTTTAATTGTTTTCTCGTGGCACATGGGATTATCTCGAAGAGAGATGGTATTGTTAGAATGTGTCAGCGGCGAGTTTGCTTCTTTCCTTCCACCAGATAAGACGTGGAGGAAAATCGATGCCCAGTTTGGCAGTGAGCGGATTTGGTTCCCTCAACCATAATAGATGAAGAGGGAAATTGCTGTTCAGTAAAGATACTCACAACGAAATAGGTGTGAGAAAGTCTCATGTTCTCACTAAAGAAGTGAAAACGCCCGGAAGAATTTAGTCGAGTCTAAAGTTCGCTAAGACGATAGCGAAATAGCTGTTACTTTCCAATCGCCGGGAAATTTTGGCGGAAACCTAAATAGGGAGCCCGATAAATAGAAGCCGGTTTCGACGATAGGCATTCCATTGAGAAAATAGAATCGTACATCATCTCAACGAAGCGAGAAGATACAAATTTGTCAGGAGACAAATAGAAGCCACACGGACGAAAAGGCTGGGGACGATTCCAGTTATTGCCTAGACGAAATGCGAAAGGACTAACCGCCTGAAGCAAAGGAAGAAGCCGACGGGATTGATTGGACCGAAGACGGAAGATTTATTGGCCCGTAAGACACAGCTACCGCCGGGAACTTCTGTGATGATAAAAGCATAGGATTCTGACTGGATGAAAAGCCTATATAGACGAATGCTAAACAGAGAGTCAATAACTACTGCTAGTTTGAAGAAATAGATCCTCGTGGAATTTATTTGATAACGTGAGAGAGACGACCGCCGAAAAATAATCCTAATCGCGGGATTATTATTCGTAAAGTTGGGCCTAGAAGAATTTCGAGAAATATACCGCAGCGGCAAAGAACGTACAGTGAAGATAAAAGAGATTGAATTATCCGCAAGCGTTCATCTGGCGAATTCGACTATTTACTCTTAAGTAAACTTTTATTGAAATTTGTCTCTCAGCCTGATAGGAGCCTTAGAAGCAAGATAGGCCTAGAAAAATCAGTTCATGCGAAAGTTAGGATCTTAGGAATTTAAAGAATTAATTTAGGATAGAAATTAGCGACGAGGAGTTATTAAAGAGTATCTCTAGCATAAATGAGTGATGAAATAAATATTCTGCATCAAGTAGTTAGATCATCATAGAAGAAGAGACTAGTAATTTAGCTGACAGTGACTCTAGTAAAAGGAGTAAAAAGAGACCTTTAGTAAAAAGAGTCTGAAGATAGGTTCTATAAAAGAACTAAGTAAATGCTTTAGTAAACGGAGCATAGAAATAGACGGCTTTAGTAAAAGGAGCCTAGATTTAGCTTTAGTAAGAGAAGCTTAAAGAAATAAGATTGCCCAGAGAAGCAAGACCGCCAACGAGAACCAAGTTACCCTTGTAAGAAGAATGTAAATTAATGTATTAATAAGGACATTGCAATTTAAGAGAATCCTAGTTTAAAAGACTGGATTAATGTTGAGCTTAAAAAGCTATTTGTAAATATGTTATAGTATTATTAAATTTGTTTACCGATTTCTTGTTTTAGTATTATTTAGATAAGTAATTTTGAGCACTAAATTTACTCTGTTAGCTAATAGACTTCGATAAATATAATTATAATCTTTACAAAAAACAACAAAAGAAAAATAACTGTTGCTTAATAAGATATAAAAAATTGGCCCTCAGCTTTTGGGCACAAATGGTGGTTATATTTTAAACAAAAAGTAAAGAAATATGATTAAATATAACAGAAAATAAGCTTAACGTGTACATGATATTCTTAAGAAAAAGAAAGTTTTCCATCATGAACCAATGAAAAAACAAAACAAAAAATTCCTAAAGCTTGTCAGCGAAGTGGAGTTTGAGATGACCGTTTCATTGTTTTCACGAATCCTAAGTCAAACTTACCACTTGGATGACGAGCAATGAATGCGAGATTAGATGTGGAACCCACCCGTTCCCAGACTTGAGTTTCGACAAAAACATATCATTAAAGAAAAATACCTGTTTTTTAACAGGATTGAAGAAATTGGATATAAGAAAGTGGCCCTCAGCTTTCGGGCTCAGATTTCGGGCAGAGGTGATTAAATTACAATTTCTAAAATTTCTTCATTTCTTAAATCCTATTAAGCAGCATGTATTTTTCTTTTTTTATTTGTTTTTGTTGGAACTCACATCCGGGAGCCAGTGTGGATTCCACTTCTATTCATGCCTTCATGCTTGTCATCGAAATGGTAAGTTTTTGACTGAAGATTCATAAAAACGATGAAACAATCTCTCAATCTCAATTCGCTGACTAGTTTTAGGGAATGACTTTTATTTTCTGTTTTTTGTTTTCATTGATGCGTGATGGGAAATTCCCTTTTCCTTAACATCATCATTTGCAAGTTAAGCTGATTTTCTCTTGTATTAAATCATATTTCTGTTGACTTTTGTTTATAATTTAATCGTCACTTTTTCCTGAAAAGTGAGGTTCAATTTCTTAAATCCTTTCTAAATCAAAGCTAAAATAATTTTTCAAGCATGAAACTATGATTTTAATAATGCAGGATCAGTTGTTTCGGATTTAGATATGTGCATTTAAATCAAAATTTTTTTTCATTGTTACGAATGTAAATTATAAGAAATTCATTGCTATTAATCTGAAATGTATATAAATATAATCTGAAGCTTATTTATGACAGTATAAAAATTACAACTTACAGTCCTCGCGGCGAGAAATGATCCTCCCAGAATGCAACGCAGATGATAGATTTATCTTTCCTGGCCTGTCGGCCACATTCAAATGTAAAACAAAATGGCGGTCGTTGGATTCTCATTCAACATTTCGACGAGGAAAAGGTCTCAAAAAACAAGTAGGGAAATTATTCTTAACGCTGCTCGTCGATTTCAAGAAGATGTATGTGAGATTTTTGATATTTCCTATTTTTGATAATTGAGATTGATATTTTCTGCGGAGCTTTCGGCATTCTTACTGGAGAAATTAGTCAATGATAATGTGTTTGCGAGTTCAACTCTCACCGCGACGATAATAGGAATTTAGACACTAATAGAAAATTAATATTACAGGGGCATTGCTGCAGAAGTAGTTTGTTTAAAATTAAGTGGAACTAAAACTGCATAAGGTGACTGAGAGCAAATTGCTATGAAACGAATCAAAAATATAAAAAGAAATAGTTTAAAAATTATTAAGTTAAGTTAAAGTGTCCCTCTACAGGCCTGGACACTTTTTAAAATTAAATAATTGAAATGTAATTGTAATAATGGAAATTTAATAATTTACTATGTTAAGAAGAAATGAACATAACTTGCTATCAGAAGTTATAATTATCAAATCAATTTTATTACACATTTAATTAGAATTTGTAATTCTAAATTTAAAAGTAATTTGGGCTTTTCCGGATTAGTTTTTGTGGAAACTGATGAAATGAAAACTTATTTCCAAAAATCGATAATTGTAAATGATATTGAAAATTATTAATTTTAATAAAAATAAGACATTCGTACTGATGGAAATACAAAATAGTTTAAAACGTTTAGAAATCATATGTATATGAAACATTTATGGCTAATATCAAAAATGAAAATAAAATCCCGTTTAAATAATGTTTCTACAAAACGTATGGATAGGGATTACAATACTAATCTCAATGTTTTCGGGTCTTCAAAGAAGGGCATTGAGACATGAATATCTATATACATAAAAATGAATGTATCTTTCTTTCTTTGTCCTTTACACACTCCTAGGCCCTTTGACCTATCTGGACCAAACTTTGCAGAATTACTCTTTAGGACCCTGCGGAAAAGATAGGCTACCTTAGAATCTGCCCCCCCCCCCCCCAAGGGGTTGAAAATGGTAAAATCCCTGAAATACCCAATATCCACCTTGTGGTGAAAATGAGGACTACACAAATATTGTGTAAAGTGAAAAATTCGCTCTCCTATGGGGGGCAGGAACACCACACTTGGGTGGGGGATGGCGACACAAGGGCCTAAGTGTCCCACCCCTGCTCGACACCGGGACCTTATAATTAGGGCCCCTTCTCGGGCCCCCAAGTCAATTACAGAAAAGGGAAAAATTCGCTCTCCTATGGGGGCAGGAATACCACATTTGCGTGGGGGGGGGGGAGGCGACACAAGGGCCTAAGTGTCCCACCCCTGACCGACACCGGGACCTTACATTTACGGCCCCTACTCGGGCCCTTCAAATCAATTGCAAAAAGGGAAAAATTCGCTCTCCTATGGGGGGGCAGGGACACCACACTTGGGTGGGGAGACGGCGACAAAAGGGCCTAAGTGTTCCACCCCTGATCGACACCGGGATCTTATATTTACGGCCCCTTCTCACTTAGCCGTTTCTTTCTTTGAGTGGCATTGCAACGCATGCCGGGTACAGCTAGTTGCAATATAAAAACTTAAATCATTTTCTTGAATCCATCACACAGATAGTTTTGAACAAAGAATATTATATAAAAATTAAAAAAAAAGAGATGTATTAATAAATAATCAGCAATTAAACAGAAAAGTGACTGCTCCATATTTCTTCTTCAACTGCCTTCTACTTCTTAGAATAATTATTAAATGAGTACCTCATCAACTCTTCATAATATATTTGAAAAATATATTTAATA
>JAFIDM010122667.1:0-20350 GCA_023159025.1 Thereuonema tuberculata | reverse complement strand
ATGTCAAAAAAGGGGCGTGGCACCAAAAAAATAAAAAAACATCAAAAATTCCTATCTCGACAAATATTTAACCACAAAAAATCCCATATTTTGCAGAATATGTTATCTTATACCCTTTACATGCAAATAAATTTTCAAAAAAATCTGTAGTGGTGCGGTGAACTCATCAGGTGATCTGACATGGAATGACCCTAGATGTTTTTATCATATACCAAATGACCCTGTAAAATGACTACCTTATACAATTATTTTTTATTTTCTTAGTAAACGCTCTTTGTTATATTGTATCTAATTTATTAAATTATATTTATTTATCTAATTATATTGTATCATTTTTATTTTTTAATCCACTGACCATTAAAATGCTTAGAAGTATCACAATTGCACCTCTTTTTGCAAGGATTGATAGGTAGAATTTAATAATTGCAATAAAAATACCTAAGATAAAAGTTTAAAAAATGTAGTTTTGTAGATAAAGGTCTAATAGATGACCCATGGAAGAACCATTGGCGGCAGGTAGGCTGGGCCGTGTGTGTGATTGTTTGTGGGCGTGGGGGTGCGAGGATTGCCTAATCCTCCAGGGTGCACGGCCCTTTGGACAGATAATAAAATGCTTTTTCCTGGATGCATTCTTTCCCTTTTCTTGCAATAGAGCAGCACTCCTTGTAGATTCATGGTCGGTTTACAAAGACAGCACAATTTTGGAGTCTGTGAAACCAGCAGCGAAACACCTGGAAATACTGGACGACTTCAACCATTTTGGTGCATATCAGATAAAATATTTTGTGACAGAAATATCGAATTCCAGGTATTTCAAAACACAGCATACTGAAAATGCAGTCATTTCTACATTATCAGTTTTCTCTCCTCAATTTTAAAATTTAATCAATTACTCCTGGTATTCTACCCAATATAATGATGTACGTCCTCAACATTTTGCAATACCAGGGCAATTCTGTTTGAGGAAAACAAGTCTAGTGTTGACTAAAAGAATAAAATAAATCTTTAATTCGATATTCATGGTGTAAACTGAATATATGTTTGAAGCATATTATTGATACCCAACATTTTTGTGACAATTACAACGATTAAATTTAAGTATTCATCATTCTGTAAGTAGGGTCATTCCATGCCAAATCATCCGGCCCAAACTTGACTTGAAGTTCTCAAATTGTAATGAAAATTTGTATACATTATGTGACTACAAAAATAAGAAAAAAATGCAAAGTTTCGCTCAATTTTTACAAGTAGTTTCTGAGTTATAACTGTTTGAAGTTTTAGATGGTTTTAATTTCTGAAGACCTTTCGGATCAGAAACAAGCTTGTATGTATTTAGGTTTTTTGTTACCAAATTTATATTTATGAAGGTAGAGGTTTCAATCTTTACTCATTTGTTACAGATTGTATACAGAATCAGATGACACTATAACTGTAACTTGCCATTATAGTTAAAAAAAATTCGGAAATATAAGGAAAAAATATTTTACGGAAATTAAGGAGTTCAGTGGAAAAGAGGCACATGCCACAAAATGAAGATTTTGCAAGAAAGCAAGTTTTAGAAAAAGTAATTGCCTGTGGAGAGTTGATATCTACTTGTAAATATTTAAACTTATAGTGAAAGTAGATGGCAAATTGAAGATGTTGGGTAATAGATTAGATACTAGATGGCAGGATCTACTCAACAATAGCAAAAAATCAAAATCCGTATAGATGTGGCATGTGCGTCTTTCCACTGAGCCCCTCAATTGTGTACTGTTTCCATTGTGTACCTCATTTAGAAAAAAAAAAAACATGTAACAAAAATCTATCTCCAGATATGCCTACACAACCATACATCACTGAAAAGAGGATAAAATTGTCTTTCAAAACGTGAAACAAAATTGGTGGGGTTTCGAGTTATAAGAGTTTTATTACAATATAAAATTAATAAATTATTTTTAATGCTACAAAATTTTATGCTCCACAAAGTTTATTAAAAACAGAGTAAGAGGTCAAAAGTTAAAACAAAATAGGCCTATAAACATGTTCAATATAGATATGGTCAGTATGTCTAATATGAGACCCCAGCTACAGTGGCTAGAATAAATAGTGTGGCGATCCAGAGGGGTTTAGCATTAGAACTTCCTGTCGCAGTGTGTGCATGCGTTCTTCCCATATTCCTAGTGTTTGTACATGGATTGGCGATCAACATATATCTTTTGAATAATTTTATTAGGTATTTTTGTTCAATTAATGTTATATGATGAGTGTGAAATCTAGAACATGTTTCGTTCCTGGCTGCAAGTCCGGATACAGATCAAATCCAACCAAAGTAAGTCTTTTTAAAGCTCCAGAAAACGACGATTTGTTGGAGAAATGGGATCGGGCTATACCACGTGCCGACCTTAAGCTTATCAAGAGAAATGTTGTTTGTGAGCTACATTTTGATGAACAGTATATTTCAAGACATTGGGAACACTGTATTAATGGGACATTAATAAAGGGCGACAGAGAAAAACCATGCCTTCTTCCTGGTGCTGTTCCAACAATTTTCCCAAATCTGCCGAAATATTTATCGAGGTCAGTACTGAAAAAAAGGAAAGAGAGAGAAAATTCCGCATGTGTAGCAGAAAATAAGTTAAAATTGCTTTGCACTAATTCCATTCAAGCTATGAAAAACGTTCAGTGTAATATTGCAGACTCAAATTGTGATGCAGGTAATTGTAACGAACAGTCAGATATATTAACTGTCGAACGTGATATTTCCAGCGATTCATTGAGATTTGATTATGTAAAGGCAAATTTACCATCACATAGTTGGGGAATGCACATCCTCAATGAATCGCCGCTATTTGTTTGTTACAGTGTCTGCAAACTAAGTGATGACAAGAACTTCCTGCGTGCTAATAAACTTGTTTTGCTGTCTTATGAAAGCGATGGCCGAAAAACTTAAGTATTTATTAAAGGTGTTGAACAGAAATTAATAGGAACTGATCCAGATGAAATTTTGAAGCAAATAGACAATCTGAAAGAATGTTCAGGTGCAGGATATCTTTGTGAGTTCCCACTTACCAAAAATTCTGAGAAATCCAAAATTTTGAATAACAATATACATTATGTAGCCTGTGCTGGAATATCAGTGGCAGAGAAAGAGATGTGTTTTCCATGTAAATATTATAGAAAATTACTTCTTAATCAAAGATTAAGAACGAAGCGAAAAAGCAGATTCATGTCTACCATTGTTTATAAATCAAGGTATACTAAAAAAAAGATAGATGTTATGAAAGCAAAGATAAATTCATTGGAAAAAAATATTTTGAAATTTAAAGAGGAAAATGAAAAGATTGAAGAAAATATTTTTAGAGAAAAATTGAAAGATTTTCCTAGAAAGCAAAAGATAGCAATCATGGAATGCATGAAAGCAGCAAAAAGAAAATCCACAAATGGAATGCAGTATGAAAAAGAATGGATTTTAGAATGCATTTTAATGAGAATGAACAAGTCCTAAGCTTTATGAACATATACGTAAACACAACATTTTAGCTTTGCCCAGCAGAACTTGCCTAAAAAAATATATCAAAACCTATAATAGTGGTTAATTCCAAAATCTTTACAATCTTGGCTGAGAAAACGAAGCACATGGATGAAATGAAATGTCATGGTGGTCTTATAGTGGATGAGATGAAGCTTTCTGAACACTTTAATATCTCCTCTTGTGGAAAAATTGAAGGTTTTGTTGATCTAGGAAAATTTTCTAAAGAAGAAGAGAAGAGGCTTCCTGCAGATCATGGCTTGGTAATTTTATTCCAGCCATTGATGGGGTCTTGGACCCAGATTCTTGGAGTGTTTGCAACCCATGGCAATGCGAAAGCACAACTTTTGGTACTAATATTACTGGAAGCAGTTTTGCTTGCAGAAAAGTCTAATTTAAAGGTTGATTTTATTACTTGAGATGGGGCTACATGGAATCGCTAAATGTGGAACTGCTTTGGCATCACAGGAAAAGCTACAAATGTGAAATCCTTTATTAATCATCCAGCAGATTGTAAAAGAAAGCTACATTTTGTTTCAGATTTCCACATTTGATAAAGTGTATTAGAAATATGATGATCAAAACAGGATTCAACACTCCTAATGGATATGTTAGTACAGAGCACATCAAAGCTGCCTACAGAGAAGACTGCAATCCTATTTCTCTCAAAGTTCTGCCCAAAATTTCAGAATCAAATCTTCATCTAAATAATTTTGAGAAGATGAGGGTTAATTTAGCCTTCAATCTGTTTAGTAAAGAAGTAGTTAGAGGCCTTTACTTCTATAAAGATAAAATTGAAGCTCAATATGGAAACATATCTGCTTCTCTGGAATTTATTTCTAAAATGGAAAATCTGATTTCAATAATGACATCTCGAATTCCCCAAACTGCATTAAAACCTAATTCTAAAGATATGGACTTTCTAAATTCATTTGTGGATTTTTTAAACACTTGGGAGTACCATGCCAGAAGTGGTGGATTTTTGTCTGCAAGTACTTCAGAGGGCCTGCATGTTAGAATTGCCAGTGTTGTAAATCTCCTGACATATATTACTGAGAAGTTAGGATTCACTTACCTTTTAACTTCTCGCTGCAGTCAAGACAACATTGAAAAGCTTTTTGGAATCATACGTCAAGGTTCAGGATGCAATGAGAATCCAACTGTAAGTCAGTTTCTGATAACAACTAACTCTCTCAGTTTTTACAACTTGGCCAAGGCACCAGATGATGGCAACTGTGGAGAGGGAACCATTAGTTCTCTTGTTACCCCTGCAGATTTAAAAGCTGGGCATTCAAGAATAGACGATTTGCTCGACTGTGGGCAACTTGGTAAAGCTCAGGAATTTTTACAATCTAATGTTCCTTTATCAGATCATGATTTTCATGTTAACAGTGATTCCAGGCTAATTTATTATATTGCAGGCTACGTAGCCAGGAAAATTATTTTGAAAAGTAATTGCAGTGATTGCCAAAATGAACTCTTGGACAGTGATAGATTGACAGCAGGCCACATTTCTTCTTTTACAAAGAAATTTGATCTTGGTGGGTTGGTGTATCCTTCCAAAACATTATATGATTTTATTCTCTCAATTGAAAATCATTTTACTCACTGGTTCAGCTATAATGAACTGAACAGTGAAAGCTTTGTAGATATTTTCTTAGATATCCAAAAGAACCTGAAAGTGTTGGTAGACTGTAAACAGCTTAAGATATATGTTAGTGGACAAATGTTGAAATTTTATGTTATTACCCGAACACATTTCTATGTGAAAGCAATTAACAAAAATAGGGCAGCAAATTGTTTCAAAAAATAGTATCGCAAACTAAGTCATATATAAATTGAAATAAGTATATATTAATCAAGTTAGGAATCTCTTAACTTGATTTATCTTCTACTATATTAATGCTGTATTTTTTAAAATAACTAATGTAAATAATATTATAAAGTATTTAATTTATTTGTAAATATTGTATAATCACTTTAAAATAACTTTAATTACAATATAATTACTTTTCTTTTCTCTGGTATTGTACTGCACAACCAAGTGCATTCATATACAGCCACATTCTCATATGCTAATTTATTAAATAATGTGTAATGATGATATACATTTGAATAATAATATATTATATATATTCCATAAATTATTTTGTTTGATATAAATCTTGTCCTTAAATTTATTGTTTTCTTTGCTTTGATAATATCTATATATTTGTCTTTTATCTTCTGCATTTTTTTAATATCCCAAACTAATTAAGTTTTGTATACGTTTTATGAGTCTCTTTGTAATTTTCATTTCTAATTTCTGTATATTAAATATCTTTTTTTTGTTTTAATGTATATTTGCATTACTAAATGATTTGTAAATAAAAATTTATGGATTTCTTTAATCAGTCTCATTTCTTTTTTTTAAAGCAGTAGTACAAATAACTTCTATTTTTCTTTGATTTATCAACTGAACCTATTAATTATAGTTCCTAAATGAATAAACAAGTCAGTACATGAAGTATTTTTCACAATTGGATTTAAAATAATGTATTTTCTAATTATAATCTGAATTAATTATTTTTATAGTAATGAAAATAATTACATTCACTCACCAGTAGTACAAGACAATTAACTGCTTACTGTGTTAGAATTAAAATAAAAACAGTGGAATTAGAAATATACTGAAATATAGATGCTATTGCAAGTATTACAAGTACCTGAAATAAAATGAAGCCTGGGTAAATTCTGCAGACAACTGCCATGATTAGAAAGAACTAAGATATTGATAACAGTGGAAATTAAAATATATAAATATATATATATTAAAATTGGGGGCAACAGATTGGTTTTTCAAAACTGAAATGGTTAATAATAACAAAAGCTGCGATTAAAACTGAAAATATGAAGGCTGGAAAACAATTAGAAAGCTTCAATTTAAAAATAAAAGTAAAAACAGAAGAACTAAGTTCACTTATTAAAAGAGATACAAATATTACATGAGTTGAAAGAGAATTGTTTCTCTTTCTATTACAAGAGAAATAGAAAGATAAGATAAAATAATAAATGGTGGAGATATATTATTGAAAAAAAATTCTAAAAGGTTGTATTTAAAGCTTATTAGATGTTAAAATATTCCTCTTTATTATGTAATTTCTTCTTTCTCATTATTTAATAAAAAGCATGTAACATCCTGAAATTTTTTTGCTTCTCAGTTATAAGTTAATAAATTCCATTTTCTTTTCTTAATAAAGACTCATCATTCAAAGCTTGTTTACATTTTTTTTTTTTTTAATTTTAGATGTCTCCCAAAACAAAACGCAAAAAATGGGATCCTGTAATGATGGTGTGACCTGTCAAAGCCGTAAGAAGTCGTGATGTGGGCTACAAAAAGCTGCAAAATATTTTGAAGTTCCAAAAGGAACTCTGGAGCATTATGTTAAGGATTCAAAAAAAAATATCTGAATCACTGGTAGATGTTAGTTAAGGAAGACAGCCTATTTTACCACAATACATTGAAGATTCGTTAGTAAAATACTGCGTTGAGATTCAAGGTTTTATGGCTTAAGAAGGAGGGATATTAAAAAAATGGCATTTCAGCTTGCTATGAACAATGGTTTAAAACATCCGTTTTCATCAGAAAAACAATGTGCTGGTGAAAAGTGGTTAAAGGGATTTTTATAACGACACCCACAGCGCTGTCTAAAAAAACCTCAAGCAACATCGTTCACAAGAATTAAAGGAAAATGTGAAAATCTTTTCTGAAATTGATGAACCTGAGCTGTTGAAAATTAAAAGATAAGCACATAAGTTGTACAACATTGACGAAACGGGAATTACTATTGTACAACACAAGGTAGCTAAGGTAATCACTTTAAAAGGGAAAAAGAATATAGGAACTTTGACATCGGTGGAACGAGGGCATCTTATCACGGTGGTAATATGCATGAATGCAGCAGGCTCCTATGTTCCTCCATTGATTGTTTGGCCTCGAAAAAACATGCAAGATGCTTTGATGGATGGAACTCCAGCAGGATCAATTCCTGCATGCCACCCATCTTGTTGGATCCAGACAAATATCTTCACAATGTGGTTCAACCATTTCCTAAAGCATGTTAAGCCTTTCTCAAGATGATCCAGTACTTTTAGTGCTTGATGGGCACAACTCTCACTCTAGGAATATGGATGTCATAGACAGAGCTAGGGAAAACTGTGTGTCAATCGTTTGCCTCCCCCCACATTCAAGCCATAACATGCACCGCTTGATGTCAGCTTTATGTTTCCGCTCAAAACATTCTATGCTCAAGCAATTGAGGATTGGCTGCATTCAAACCCCCCAAGGTTGTAACCAATTTTAAAGTTGGTCATCTGTTTGGCAATGCTTATAATAGGGCTGCTACTATGAATAATTCCATTAATGGTTTCAAAAAAACCGGGTTGTTTCCCCTAAATAAAAACGCATTTGGTCTTCATCACTTTCTATTCACTCTTACAGGTTTGTTTCCTCTGAAACTGCAGGTCCAATGACGCCCAGGCCAAATCCACAACCACGCTGTAGTTGTGCAATGGGGAAGGTATAGACCCCTGTTTCCCAGGGGGGCAATTTCATTATTAAGGAGGGAGAAGCAATTCAAAAATAGAGCAGTGTTTTTTTTTTTTGGTTGTGAAAGTTAAAAATGTTTTTTTTTTTCTTTAATTTTTTCTTTTTGAAAGTTATACCTAATTTGGTGGGGCACAGCATACTTTAGATACTTTAGGTGAGGCACAGCACAAAAAAGGTTGGGAATCACTGGTATAGACCAAACAACAAGTTCTAACCAGTTCTTAGTGACTCCTGCAGAAATACTCCCTTTCCAATGTTACCTGAGAACCACTCAAAGCCAAGTAGGGCCCGTAAAGCCGATATTATCACATCAACGCCCTATAAAAAACAATAACTGATTCGTGACTGACAGCATTGATAAGAAAGCTGCAAAATATTTGAAAAAAACTGTTTCCTACAAGAAAAACAAAGAAGTAAAAGATAAAAAAGCAAAGAATAAACAACGAAAAAAGGATCAAGATTAAAAAGAGAAGGATGAAAGAATAATAAAGGGAAAAGGAAAAGGCAAAGGGGTCCCTACAGGAAAAGGAAAATTAAAGATGGATGAAAGTACAAAACTAGCTGAAAAACAGAGAAAGAATAATTATAGCGATGATGACCTCAGTTCAATTGAGTATGATGAAACAATTTCTCTCCATGATAGCAGTGATGATAGCATAGATGAAAACGACACTGAATGTCTTTTTTGTAGTTGTTTATATTCAGAAGACAAACGCAGAGAGCAGTGGCGTCAATGTAGAAGGTGTTTCAGGTGGGCCCACGAAGATTGTGGGGCTGACTTACATTTTATTTGTAAACAGTGTGAAAATTTGGAATCTAAAAACGAAAAGTAAACAAAACCTGAAGTAAACTTCAACTAATTCGTTTAAAATGTCATTTTTCTTTTTTACCTATTAGCGATGAAGATAACTACTACCTAATTATTGTTTAAATTTTGTTTTTGATGAACTTTTCAGTAATTACAATTTATTTTTTTAGTTATAGAAGAGGGTCTCATATTAGGACTACTTTTTTCAAACCCCCAAAATTTAACATTTGTGTTTAAAATTTTATACAAGACAAAATGTAAAGTTGTTTTAATTTTCTGTCATTGTTATTTGTAGTAAAATGTATGCGTTAAAAGAATATCTCGTTGGTACGGTAATTCCTCATTTATTTTCCTAGTTATATACGAAAATCAAAAAGGGTCTCATATTCGGCACACTGACTTTATACATAGAGAATAATCAACTTATATAATTGGCTAAGTTCGTCTGTCTGTCTGTAACTCGATATAATTAAGCTATTAAGATAGATCGAAGGTTCTCAATGGTACCATTGAATCAACGGTACTCAAATTGGATGAAATATTAGTTCATTTTGTCATTCCATGTTGTTTCCATGAATTTTATTCTTGGAAACTGACCTAGACAACTGAAAATATACATTCAAAACCAAATAATTTTGTTATCACTGCACCAATTTTAATGAAATTTGGCATACTTACTCAGTTTTTTACACTGATTTTGAAACTCAAAACCTTTTTTGCCGTAGAAGCTTTGTTCACAAGTTAGCGCAGTATTTAGATATACAAAGGTGAGTTTTAAATGCCTTTCGGCGTTATGAGTCAAAAATAATAATTATTCTTTAGATAAATTAAACTTTAGATACGGTTGATTGGTAGATTAAACTCTCAGAACCTATATTGCAGGTGTACAGGTAAGAAGTACATCTAAATAGGTCTGATAAACATTAAAAAAAAAAAAAAATTTCAAATCAAATAATCAATCGAATCAAATATATACATCCAGGTTCAAACGATGTCGTCTTACTGAAGTCTGCAGTTGTATTGGTTGATGGAAATAATAGACAAGTCCGTGCTAGGCTTATGATAGATGGAGGAAGTCAATGCAGCTTCATCAGTAAACGCCTATCGAAGCTAATCGGAGCGACGCAAGTTGGAATAGAGTCGATGAATGTGAAAGTGTTTGGTCATGGGTCAACCGGACGCCATGATTATCGTAAGGTACGTGTACGTTTATTTGACCGTAATGGAATTCAGCGTTGAAGTAACTTAGCGGGAATCGGGCAATGTGTGCTCCACATATTCACTCGTACCGAATGAGTGTTCATTGCGAGAAATGGAGAAGCGAGGTCTCTGGTTGGCAGATCCAGGTTCAAGTACAAAGTGTGATATGGACGATATTGATATTCTTATCGGCGGAGACCTGTATTAGGCAGTTGTTACCGGAAAGATCGAACGCATCAACGATCGACTCATTGCAGTTGATATATATTGTGGGATAATTTATTTTAATATTTTAAAAGGCTTCAAACATATTTTTTAAAGTGTAAAGTAAATAGTCGAAATTAAAATTAAGAGATGACGTCATAGACAGAACAGTTGAATATTAACTGCGGTATTATCCGGAAATGACAATAATATAATTAGTAGCTATGGAAATTCTGAGGCTGCAAGCACGACAATTAGAGGTCTAACGAACGCTTGCAATGCGAAAGGAACTAAGAGCCGGTAGTCGAATATCTCCGGTGGAACGGACAAATGTATTAACCGTTCAAGCTTAGTAAAGTAATGAAAAATAGTATTAAGCTTTAAGCATTTTAGTATTAAATCAGTAAGCATTAAATTTGAGTTTCGTTAAAACAATTCAAATAAATGAATTGTAATGGTGACTGATAGAATAGGAAATCGGTCGACAACGAATTCATCCCGGGAGCTAATAGAAGCCGAGATTAAATGTGAAATGGATCTGGCGGGCAATTCAAATGTGGCATCGCAGATTTACATTTACTAGACAAAGAGTAATGTATCAACGAACTCAATGAACTGTAAGTAAAAAGCTTTACTTAAGAATTTCCATTGACGGTCCAAAGACGGACGAGAACAAACTGGCCTAGGAACATGCAAAAATAGCAAACCTTAGGATTATCGAATCGCAAGACATTGAGGAAATAAATAGTTGAAGATAGTTATATTATCTTTTGAATCCAGGAATATTAAAGAAGTTAACTAGGAAAGTTCAGAATTAATTTTATTATTCATCATATATAACAGATGAAGTTAAGATAAGTTACAAGGGAACTATTTTGTAAGGTGATAAAGAACATTCGATTATTAGTGATCAACGATTGATAAACTAATCTTATGACAGTAAATAAATAATTCAAGTGATAAATAAATAGTAAAAGGAATTTACTATTAGCGAATAATTCTACCAGGAATTATTAGAAGGAATATTGTGGTGATTTATTCGTTGCCCTGGTTCGTGGAAATAAGATGAACAAGACTTGATAGACTGAACAGGTTCTCTTTATTTACAAGTGTGCAAGGGTTTATATAAGTTTATTTACATGAGTGTTGATTGGCTAGAGGGCTTAAACAGATGATTGGAAGGTTCAAATAATAACTGAAATTAACGGAAAGATTTAAATTAAGGTGTATGATGGGAGCACCTCTAGCCGTTGAGATTTAAAAGTAAACAAAACAGAAATATTCGTTAACGGTTGGAATTTCAAATAATACAAGTGATTCTTGCAAAAGAAGTAAAAGATAAAATACATAGAAATACATAAATAGAAATAAATATATAAATGCAAATATAAAACTCATCACAATAATTCCCCCCTCAAGTGTTTTCGTCCCGAAAACAAGAATGAAATGCTATATACGAGGGGATAAAATAGCGTATGGACTAAAAAAAAAAATATAAAAAAAATATGTATAAATATGTATATATATATATGGCCATAATAAATAAAAAAAAAAATAATAAAAAAAAAGATAATACTGAGCTCAGAGAGAGAGGAAAAAAAATACATGAAACTATGAACAAATATTTACAATGAAAAAGGTGTGTACAAACAAAAAAAATATTCGTTATAACGACATATCCGTGCTAGCACTGAGGAGAGAGAGAGAGGAGAAAAAAAATTCTCACATTTTTCGTCTAAGTGTCTGTAATTGTTCTTACTTGTTTAAACTAATGTCCAGTTATACACAAGAAAATGTTCACTGTAGGTTCATAGTCACTCTAATAATCGTCTGGGTAGTCCTAAGCACTGTTATAATCCACAATAACACTAATGGGCACTGTTTTGTCACGGTAGGGTTCTGCCGGAACGCAAAGTCATTCCGTCGGCAGGCACTGAATCACTGGGGGGTTCCGATGTCACATTTGCGTCAGTGGGTGGTTCGGGCGTCGGCTCCGCTTCATCGGCAGGGTAGAATGGTTTCAACCGGGCTATATGAATCACCTCCGGGTGGGGACGATTGATGTTGCATCCGGGAGCTGCTGTTACCTCGTACGTCACAGGCGAAGTTTGGCGGATTATTTGAAAAGGACCAAACCAAGAGTGAAGGAGTTTCTCGGCCAGGCCAACCCTACGTATTGGAATGTGGACCCATACGAGGTCGGCCGGACGAAAAACTAGTGGACGGTGACCTGCGTCGTACTGTCTCTTGTTCGTCTGTTGAGCCTCTCGGATGTTAATGCGGGCCAACTGGTAGGCTTCGTCGAGCGACGCCTTCAGGAGTGTGGGGTATTCCTGCTGTGGTTCCATTTGTGTCGGCAGCAAGGTGTCAATCATAGTACGAGGGTTCCGTCCGTGGAGTAGGTAGAACGGTGTATACCCTGTACTTTGTTGCACTGCGGTGTTATAGGCGAACGTCACAAATGGCAATATGGCGTCCCAATTGGAGTGTTCGATATCAACGTACATTGATATCATGTCTGCTAATGTCCGGTTGAGCTTTTCACACAGCCCGTTCGTCTGCGGATGGTAGCTGGATGTCTTGTTGTGGATTGTGTGGCATAGTTGTAATGTTTCTGCTAGCGTTGACGACATAAACTGGGACCCTCGATCAGACAAGAGGATCTGCGGTGCTCCGTGTTTTAACATGACGTCTTCCACGAAGAACTTGGCCACTTCAGCTGCAGTTGCATTGGGTAAGGCTCGGGTGACCGCGTACTTCGTGAAATAGTCAATCGCAACGACTATCCATTTGTTGCCGGCGGTGGAACTCGGAAAACGGCCCAACAAATCGATTCCTACCCTGTGGAAAGGTGACTCCGTTACAGGTAGGGGCTGGAGATTCCCAGGTGTGAGTTGAGATGGGCTCTTCCGTGACTGGCAGGTGATGCATCGTGTTACGAAGCGGCGCACAGCCTTGCTCTGGCCCGGCCAAAAGTATTTTTGGCGGACCCTAGCTATCGTCTTCGCAGTGCCAAGATGTGCAGCAGTCGGCTCGGAGTGGCAGGCTTCAATCACTAGTCGTCTCAGGTGGCTTGGAATGACGAGTAATAATGTGTTGGACGTAGGCTCATAGCTCCTTTTGTATAAGATGTTGTCTTTGAGTTCGTATCCCTGCTTATCAGGTTGTTGTGTCGTCTGCAGGGTTTCGATGCGTCGAAGTAGGGAAAGGTCTTTGCGCTGCTCGGCTGTGATATCGACTGCTTCCTCCAGGCACTGGATTGCGTTGACGGAGTTGGCTTGATGTTCTTTTGTTTTGATGGGGTATCTTGATAGGCAGTCGGCGTCTAAGTGTTTCACTCCGGATTTGTAAACAATCTTCATGTTATATTCTTGTAGTCGGAGCGACCATCTTGCCAATCTTCCTGTGGGATCTCTAAGGTTTACCAACCAACACAAAGCATGGTGATCCGTCACAACGGTGAATGCATTCCCATAGAGGTAAGGACGAAATTTAGCGACGGCCCACACGACTGCTAAACACTCTTTATGCGTGGTTGCATAATTTTCTTCCGGTTTACTCAAAGTCCTGCTAGCGTATGCTACAGCGTGTTGTTTATCATCAATAATTTGCACCAGGACAGCCCCAATGCCATAATTCGAAGCATCTGTGTGGAGTTGTATCGGAGCAGCTTCGTCGAAGTGAGCCAGGACTGGTTGGGTGATGAGTGCTTGCTTTAGTTTGTCGAATGCTCTCTGTTGTACTTCGGTCCAGGTAAAGGGTTGAGTTTTCTTCATGAGGATGGATAATGGCCGTGCAATCATAGCGAAGTTAGGAATAAATCGCCTGTAGTACGAACACAGTCCATAGAAGCTTCTAACTTGCTTTTGATTGACGGGTGGAGGGAAGTTTTTAACTGTTGCCACTGTGTCTGGATTCGGGCGAATCCCATCAGAACTAATGATGTGTCCCAGTACTGTCACTTCACGAGATGCAAAGACGCATTTCTTCGGATTTAGTTTCAAATTGGCGGCGTTAAGGCATCCGAGGACGGTGTCGAGTCGTTGGAGGTGCTCCTTGAAGTCTCGTGAATAAATTATGATGTCATCCAAATAGCAGAGACAGATCGACCACTTTACTCCACGTAAGGTATTGTCGACCAGTCTCTCGAATGTTGCGGGCGCATTACATAATCCAAATGGCATGACGTCAAACTCGTACAGCCCATCGGGTGTTACGAACGCCGTCTTCTCACGATCCTTCTCGTCTACCTTAATTTGCCAATAGCCAGTACGGAGATCGATGGTGGAGAAATAGCTGGAATGGGCGCAGGAATCTAGAAGTGAGTCGATCTTAGGCAGGGGGTACACATCCTTTTTCGTGATAGCATTCAACTTTCTGTAGTCAACACAGAATCTCCAGGGGCCGTCGTTCTTCTTAACTAAGACAACAGGTGAGCTCCAAGGACTGTGTGAGTGTCGGATTACACCTTTGTCAAGCATTTGTATGACCTCATCTTGAATTAACTTCCTCTCCTTGAGTGAAACTCTGTATGCTTTTTGCTTTATGGGGCGGCTTTCTCCTGTATCAATGGTGTGTTTCGGTGCTTTTTCAGGTATTATGGCGGGATTTGGCGGCTCAAATACAGTCTGGTGTTGTTTCAATAGTTGCAAGATCTCTTTTGCTTGTGATGGGAGGAGATTCGTATCCAACATCGTTTCCAAATGACCTTCAGAGATGAGGGGCCTCTGTAAGTGACCTCATTGTTTTTCTGTGGGGCCTGCTTGCGAGGCTACTGACGTCACGAAATCGGGGTGTATCGTCTGAAACGTGGCTACGCGGGAATTCGCGGTAATCGAAACTTTTGAGTGTGTAAAGTTCGTAATCCAAATGTTTGCTGTGTTGTGAGTGATATCACACACTGTTGCTGGCACACGTAGTTCACTGGATAATTGATGTTTCCGTAGAGGCTCCACTAGGATAAGTCCATCAGTTATCATGTCAGATGTTGCGGCGATCTTAATGGCTGACAATGGCGGAATCACTGTTGTTTTTGCGGCGGCAAGGTAATGAGGAGCCATTGTTGTTTTGTCCGTTGGCTGTTGCAACTGAAGCACATTTTTCTCACAGTCAAGGATTGCTCTGGTGGCTTGTAAGAAATCCCATCCCAGGATCACATCGAAGCTGCAATTCTCTACGACTAGAAATTCGAATGCTATGATGGTGGCACCGAATTCTAGCCTGGCCGTTGTTTTTCCTAGGACTGATAGACGCTCTCCTGAGACGGCTCGAAGCACAGGTAAGTTGGAGGTTATTATCACTTTTGCTCTTTTCTTGCGAAATGTTTCGGAAATAAGACTAACGGCCGCACCTGAGTCCACTAAAACCTGGGTAGGTTTATCGTCAAAGCATACTGTGATAATATTGCTTTTCAGTTCAGTTCTAGCGTTTGCGACAAATCTGCCATCATAATCAGCTGTTGCTGCACTTAGTTTTCCGATGGTACAGGTGAGTGACTTCGGTTGTTGCGGGCTGTCTGTGGTTCGTAGGTCGTCTGTCGGTACGGTGTGGGATGGCGTCTACCGTGAGGATTAACAGTCAGAATAAGTGAACTGTGTTAAAGAAGAATAAAAGATTAATTAAGAAGATATAATAGTGTTAATCAAGATAAGAAGTGAACTGATAAGACTTTGAACTATGAACTTTGAAATGATAGAAATCTTGTAAAGAAGTCATTTGTAATAGTTAAAAGATATAATATATATTTTATACAAAAATGTTTCCACTCTTGTCAATTTTACTTTAGTGCTCAACCCATGCAATTAACTTTCACCCCAACTCTGCTAACCCAGTAAGATATTCGAATTGAGTATTAATGAGAAATATAAGTTTTAAGGAAATAATATCTGATTATCAATGAATAAATTTATTTTCTTTAGCTTTTCCAACATATATATATAAATTGGCTAAGTTCGTCTGTTTGTAATTCGATATAATTAAGGTATTCAGATAGATCCAACGGTTCTCAATGGTATTATTGAATCAAGGGTACTCAAATTGGTTGAAAATATTAGTTCATTGTGTCATTCCATGTTGTTTCCATGAAATTTTATTCTTGGGAACTGACCTCGACAACTAAATTCTAACAAAACATACGTTCAAAACCAAATAATTTTGTTACCACTGCATCCATTTTAATGAAATTTGGCATACATGCTCAGTTGTTTACGCTGATTTCGAAACTCAAAACCATTTTTACCGTAGAAGCTTCGTTCACAAGTCAGCACAGTATTTAGATTACATTTACTTTACAATTGATAGTTGATAATAAAATGATTTTTCAGAATTTTTTTACGCCTGTCGTCCGACAGGCTTTGCTGCTAGTTTTTACATAATTAAATACAATAAAACGTGGTGGGAAATTATTATCCCAAAGGGTTAAATAACTTGCAGTAAAAATAAAGTTTGTATGATATATGTTATGCATTCTGGAATTCAATATGTAGAGGAAGCTGATAATGTCCACTAGGTGATCTAGGCAAGACTGAACAAGAATTCCCCCCCCCCCCCCCCCCCCAAGCCTCTTGCAGTCCTACAGTAAGTCCTGTTGAGACATGAAACATTCAAGTCTGAACATGAACTCTCTCACAGCTCCAACAGCCTACATTATGAAGTGATTTAAGTTAAGTGATTTTTTTTGCCTTTTGTTTTAAATGGAAGAAATGGCTTGCAGTAATGAGTACAGATGTAGTTTGGTATGACTGTTGGCAGTTTATTAAACTCTTGCTGTAAAACACAACAACTTACAAAAAACAAGGATATTTACATAATTTTCGAGAAAATGTCCAAACAAGAAACAGATCTTTTGATGTGGTGCACAAGTAATCAATATAGTGAGAAACACACTATTTGTTCTCATCATTTGTGATATTTTTTAAAATATTATGAAAAGAACCAAAAAAACTTGTTGTGATCCATTTAAGAGTCACTCTGTCCCCTTATCAAAGAAAAAAGACTTGAGGATAATAACTTTAGAAAAGCAAAAGAGATCAAGATAAATAGAAACATTACTTTAGTGCTATAAAAGATGCTGTGCAGTAGCTCTCGAAAATCATTATCAAAAGCAAAACCTGACAAGCAAAACTATACAACCAGATAACGAAGAAATGGTTATAAGTCATGAAAGTGATGATAAAATAGAAGATGAATTAAAAACGTCAAAAATAGTGTTTGAAAAAGATAAAACTGACCGAGACTTTTTTAGGATTAGATGTAACTCCATTGAAGCTTAAATCATTGACGGGTTGCTCAAAGGGAAAATATGCAAAAAAAAAAGTTTAAACAGGCTAAAACCCAAGTTAAGAAAAAGCTGTCATATGTCTTACAAATAAATGACTCTCACAGTGAATCATCAAGTGAAGCTGAAAGTACAAAAAAAGAAATGATTTAAAGAAACAATCTGCTGATCTTGATTATTTAGTTAATGTTATGAAAGAGAAATTAAAGACAGACTTGAGTAGGTGTGAAAAATACAGGTTTTAAACACTTGCTCCAAAGTCTTGGTCTCGCCGGAAAGTAGCGGAGGAATTTAAAGTATCAGAATATTTGGAGCAAGAGCTGGAGCTCTGTCGAATGAAAAAAGGCATTTTGGAATTGCCAGAACCTAAACAAGGCAGAACAATTCCTGAAGAGACAATAAATATTGTAAAAGAGTTTTATCGGGATGATAACCAGGTAGACCGTGTTAGTATTGAAAAAAATGTGTACATGCAGAAAAGACTTCTTTTATGCAAACTAGATGAACTATTTGTTGCTTTTACGAATAAGTATCCACAGCTGAAACTAGGATTTTCTCTCTGAGACCAAAATGGTGTTTGCTGGCTGGTTCACAAGGCACTCATTGTGTGTGTGCTTACACCACCAAAATGTGGAGCTTTTAGCTAACGCAATGAATCAGCATGATAAAGAATCTGTCCATGATATTGTGGCTAAGTTAGTTTGTAACTGATATAGAATAGAGATTGCATGCTGCGATGCTGTGGTAAGTGTCCTAAAGATCTGAACAACTGAAGCTTTATTTGGAAGACATCTTAGAAGATTTTGATGATTAAGATTAAATCAAATTTTCACAATGGGTAAGTGACGGCCGAATGAAGGTACAGACAATGCTACTTCCTCATTGAATTCATTGAATATACTATTCGGAAAATTGAATCTCTTAACCCTCATTCTTTTACAACAAAAGCTCAAAACTTTTACATGAAGCACAGGTAGGATAATTTAGCGTCTGAAGAAGTTTTTGTGAAAGTTTTTAGTATAATAATAATATATACTGTGACGATACTCGTATGTCAGTAATTTAATGTAAATAGTCGAAATTTAAAAATCATATTCTTATTGTTAAAAAAGAAAGAAGATTGTAATTACGAGAAAAAATTTTTTATTTATTGTTGTTGTCAATGCGAAAAACTTCTTTAGGCTTAGTTTAGATTAAGTTCGGAAATTTAGTTTTAGTGAATTTAGATAAGTTTTAGCTAATTTCGAAATTTAGGCTAAGCCAGTAGTTTAGCGAATTTTAAGGAAAAATTTAAGTTAAGAACTTAAAACCTCAGGTTTAGATAAATTTAAGATAATTTAGAATAATGTAATAAATTTAGACTAACTTAAGGAAATTTAAATTAATTTCAAAGATTTAATTAATTTTAGGTTAGTTTAGAGAATTTAGGAAATTTAGCTGAATTTCATAATGAATTGAAGTAATTTAGTTTAAGAAATGTAAAATTTTAGTTTTTAAGGAATTAATTTTCTTAAACTTGAATTAGCTTATTTTGGATGCAGACCTTGGACATTTCCGACCGTGCGTGGAAAATTCCATGATGTGGTCCTGTCCAAATAAGGAAATGCTAGGCTTTATTAAATTTGATTGGTTAATTAATATTTCTCATGATATGATATGACATTGACCATATTAGGAAATATTAGCAGTCTGTTCTCTGATTGGGCAACCAGCCCATGACGAAGCTTTGGCGCGTCATTCGAGGCTTTTTAATCCCCTGCACAGAGACAATTGCTCTCTCTCTCTCTTCTCTCAGCAGCTTACTTTTAGTAGCGCTCACAGAGCAGCGCTTTTGCAGCGCCTTGTGTGCTTTCTCTTCGCCGACCTATTGCTACGCTTGGCCGCTCTACTTGCCGGTTACCACAAGTCACGATGATTCACTCGGCCATGAAAATTGTAGATAGGACATGTTAAACATAGTTGTTTAGTGTAGCAAAGGCACCATTGGAGGATAACCTGTTATACCGTTACTTGTAAAAAAAAAATCAAGTTAAAAGTGCGTGTACACCCGCACGGATTGTGTTCCAAATTACTGAGAGTTAAATTCAGTGAATTTCTTTTTGTGCTTCAAGTAGCGAGTCTACTTAGTTTACGTGAGCTTAGTGCTTCGTAAAGTGAAATTAGTGCAATGCCGCAGATTAGCAAAGTGCATCAGGCGTTATTATTCAATTCAGTGATATTTAAGAAGTTAAGTGGAGCAATTTAGTGAATAACAAGTTTTCGCAATTTGACACTCATTTTTATCAACCTCCAAGCCAGGAGTACTGTTATTTTTATTTATTGAAATAAAAGTTAAAGGAGTTGAGTTAATGTTAACAGCAGCATGTAGGCGTGACTACCATGTTACGAAATGTACTGAGCTAGATAACCACGTTAGAGTGGATATTAAAGTTAATCTGACGGACAGAAGCAACATAATTGTTCTTCATGCCTTAATAACCAATCAATTATCGGCAAATTATTTTCGAGAAATGATCAGATATGCATTTTGTAAGCACGGTTATATTGACGAAGACCCAAATGTTGGTCATTTTCAATCAAGGATATGACCTCTAAAGGATATCTGCTTTTCATTTCCTCCACAACATTTGTGCTCACAGTCTACGGAAGCCAAACGTTGTAGTTAAACATTTTTGTTATGTAGTCACTGTGAGCTTCCTTTGTGGTTTTTGTATTTCTTTATTAATAAACATTTTCATTGTTAAAATTTTATAAAGTTTTTGT
>JAFIDM010122666.1:0-18217 GCA_023159025.1 Thereuonema tuberculata | reverse complement strand
TGTGAGAATGAAAAATAGAAAGAATTTTTTCAATGAAACATCCGCGAATACTGCTACTGGTAGAATACTGCTCAGAAGTTAGCCGTCTTAGCCATTAGACCACTAGGCCTACATTCTAATCTCTGTAAAAACTAAAAATATATCATAGATATATGATTTACAAGGTGGTTCTAAAAGCAGTCGTAGATTGAGAGAATATAGACATCAAAAATTAAATTAAAAATAAAGCTTTTAAAAAATTTTTGTTTTAGTTTCCTTGATGTAATTTGTGTGTGTGTGTTTTTTTTTATTAAATAAAAAATTGTTTTCCGTTACATAAGGGAGGCTTCCGGAGCGAAGCGACGGGTAGCCGACTAGTAATTAAATAATAAGTGAATTATTTAGTACAGAGGAAAGTTTTCTTTTTTTCCATTTAAAAATATCTATTTGGAGATTTTTCACCTAAACATAATTTCAAATTCACTTTAACTCATCTGACTACTTGAATTCTTTTTAACTAAATTTATTTCGAAATTTCTGTTCATGTTCCAAATTTTCTTTATTGTTTTCGAGTCAGTTTTAAAATTCTATAAAAAAATTGTTTTTCAACAAATAATTAAGTCAGTATTTATTTATATTATAATAGTGTTTGAAAATCATTACTTTCTGTTTAAATGGAGTAAGTAAATTAATAAGTGATAAAAGAGATAAGTGTAAGTATATAATTTTTTTATGACAAAATTAAAATGGCCGTGGACGACCACGGTTAACCTGGCGCCGAACGCTCATCACTGACCTCAAAGCCCTTAACATCACTTGGGATGAGGCCAAAGACCTTGCCTCGGATCGTGCTCGATGGAAAGCCCTGGTCGCCCAATACGCTCATTAGCGTTAATGGATAAGAGGAAGAAGAAGAAAATTATAATGTGCACCCCAGTTAAATTTATCATCTATGTAATTTTCCCAAGTATTTTTGCTGTTTTACAATTCAATTTTTCAACAAGTACAATTACTATTAGTATGAACATTGGAATTCATTTCACTACAATTATGATAGTGAATTATTTAATATTTTATTTTAATTTTTAATTAGCCGTGTACTGTCGCTTCGCTCCGGAATATATCTAGCATACATATGCATTTTTTTTTTTGTCAATGGCCTTCTATTTTCAGTCCCCAACGGGACGAAGTCGTCCCAAACTGAGGGAAGACTGCTTATAATCACCCCTACTGACCAGGTGACTGGTGTGATGAGAAGGGAAGAGAAACGGACAGCGAAGAAGCAGACAAATTCAGGAAAGAAAGTTGAAACAGCCAAGCCACAACCGGGAATCGAACCAGGCTGCCCACACAATGCCCATACGGCAGACCGCCGTCTAAACCGTACGCCGGCACTTCTATACATATCCATACATAGCATCAAAAAAAAAAAAGACTTTATTTTTTTAGCAAATTACTATCGAGATCGGAAAATATACGAGTTCCCAGCCCGTTGTGGCCTTCTCCGGATAACTCAGATGTTATGCGGGTTGGCGCCACACACCAATCTCTCGATAAGGCAACTTCAGAGCGAAAATATAAATCCTCTTTATTCCCTATCCCGGGGAATTTCGAAAAGTCCGGCCTTATTCCTTGTCTACATCATAAAGGGAACCTCTGTGCAACATTTCAGCTTTCTTGGTCTAAGGGTTTGGACTTGGCGTTGATAAATCAGTCAGCACTGAGTCAGGACTTTTCTTTTTATATAGGTAGATAAATAAATAAATAATTATATAAATGTTATTGATATTTTAGAAATAAATAAATCATAAATTCTTATGCAGGACGCTGAAAAAACACTCTGTACAAAATTTTATGGGAGATCGGGATCACCAAGACAAACGTTTTTTTTGTGAATGAATATATGTCAGTTGAATGCATGTACGTCCGCTGACGTCACATGTTGACGCCAGGAGACGTTGGCAAGGATATTTGTGGAGCTGGAACAAAAACGAATGGATATGATTATGGACAAAATGTTCATTTATAAAAGGTGTTCAAAGTGGTATTAGAATTGCATGCATGGCAAAGGCCATGCATTGATCGCCGCACATGTTCAAAGATTCCCGGCACATCACGAACAATTGCAACGGCGACAGCGATTCTTGCCATAACCTGTCTTCAGAGTTAAGTCTCATACACGATTTTTTTCCTATGTCCTCAAAAGATGAAATCGAGATATGTTAAGTCGGGTGATCTCGGAGGCCAGGCAACTGTTCCATCCTGACCTATCCATCGGTCTCCAAACATGTAGTTCAGATAATCCCTCACGGATGCATGTCAATTATTTGATCATGTTAAATAATAGCGTATATGTTTTAAAGATGCCGAGGTACGTATGAATTCTTTTCAACTTGCAGCAGACACATCAGCGTACTACGTGACCACTCAACGAAATGCGATCCCCGATCGGGAGGTACGCGGTCGATAGATTTCTAGTGTCGCACAACGGTGAACCCCTAGAAGAAGCCAAAGACGGACTAAGGAAAGATACTGGGGTGGTTTCCCGTTGCCTGTCCCAGGACGCCATTAAGGAATGATGTCAGTCCCGAAGAGAGAGTGAAGAAGAGGCTGATAAACACAGGAAAGGAAATTGAAGCAGCCAAGCCACTACCGGGAATTGAACCCAGGTGACGACACAACGGCCACTCGGTAGACCGCCGCACAGATCGCTCGGCCAAGCCAGAACGGCCACTACATGACCACTTGACCAGTCTTGAAAAAAAAAAAAGAAATACAAATTTCCATTTGTCTTGAGACGTTTGAGTAATTAATATTTTTTGCCTGAAATCGAATAACAACTAAAACATATTGCACATATTTAAAAAAATAAAAAAGAAATACAATTTCCATTAGTCTTAGGACGTTTGAATCTACGGAAAACTTTAAGATCATCATCAGCTGAAAAACAGCCCAACAAAGAGAGCAAAGAGAGGATTAAAAAGGAAACAAAAATGTTAGCGTAAGGAGACATAGTAGGCCAAAGACAGAAAAAAAGTTACAAAAAAAAAATCACACATCGTCCCCTCTTCAATGAAACTGAAGTTTTGAAGATATTTTAAATGTGAATGCTTTGAAAGTTTTTGGTTTGATTTTTCCATAAGGAAATATCCGATCAAAACCTGATAATTTATTTTGATTCTTTAAAATTGCAAAACAAAAGAATAGGAAAAAAAATGATAAAAATCACTAGCATTAATTGGTTTATTTTATCTTTATTTAGTTTATTTGTTCACTAATAGAGGGTGCTGTCTTACATGTGGGTTTGTTGTCTGACGTCGAACCAATCCTCTTTCTCATTTTTTTCTTTTGTCTTGCTTCCTTCCACTACTGTTTCTTTTCTTTACAAACCTTTCTTTAATGTCTTTGCTCATTTTATTTGGCAGTTTTTCAGGTGAAGAAGATCTTCCAGTTTCTCGCAGATCTGACTTAAGATAATATGTGTGTTTGTTATTTTTTTAAATGTGTGTGATATTTTTTATTTGTTAGTCGATTTTTAATAAATATTCATTCCACACGTTAATGTTGAATTCAAAATATTTTTTTTACACAATAAAAAAATTAAACTATACAGGAGGTTGTAGTAATACACGTGTGTACGGTATAATAAAAATGAGAGAAATATTACAGTTATGCATTAGCGAATAAAGTCTTTTTTTATTGCTGGCAGAGTAAGCGATAACCATAATTGAGGAGGTGGCGTACAAAAAGCATTTTGTCCAAAAAAAAAATAATTGAGTTATAGGTATTTTTGTGTAAAGTTTATTCATTCACACACATAGTGAACACATCAAATAATAGTGTATAGGGTGCTCCTAGAAGGGAAAGGAACATAAACATATGGATGTTATCTTGTAGTTAATTATAAATCAGTTTTTCGCATATACTGAAAATTATGATCTGTGTGACAAAATGCTTTTTGTACACCACCTCCTCAATTACATACTCACCTACAATTCTTATATTGGCTGCAAACGTTCAAACTTATTTACAGCAAAGCTCTTCTTGCTGTTTCACTGTCTTGAGATAAAACTACACAGCTTTTCGCTTCCAACAATCGACACTGGAACACTTCTGCGTGCCGCGAGCTGCGATGCTGCGAGGCGCGCGCCTTTGATTGTTGGCTGCATGCGATCTTTTGCCAATTGCCTTTGGCAGGTTCTTTGGAAAATAAATATTTAATTTATCCTATACTACCAATCCAGTGTCTTTTGTAATCTTTGAAATAGAAGATTTAAATAACACTACAAAAAATATAGAAGTAATGATAACACCACAAAAAATATAGAAGTAATGATTTTATGTTCCTCAATTTTTAGGTTTTATTCAAATTTTTCAAATTTTAAAAATTCCTTTTAACCTGATTTTTTTTTAATATTAAACGAAATTTTATTTCAGTATTCAAAATAAAGATATTCAACAATGGAAAAAAGTCAGAAATATACAAATTTACATTGTTTTAGACATTTAAAAAATTAAGAATTTTCTTTTAATTTATAAAATATTTTTAAACACTTCTTTCTTAAATTTGTATTTATGTTCGTAAATAATTGCATCAGTTCATCTTATTTATTTATTGTTAACAAAAAGTATTTTCTAATAAAAGATCTTATAAATTGTCAATTGTTTTAAATTAGCTCGGAGTAAAATTTACATTTAAATATGTTGATATATTTTCGATCCTCATTTTGAAATTTTTTTGAAGCAATTAACTCACTGTGAATAGTGATTCATTATTAAAAAAAATTATATTTAATGATGCTATGAAGAAGTAACGAAAAAAATAAGCAGTTTTAAAGAAAAGCAAAAAGAAAATGAAATTTCAAATCAATAACCTAACTCAAAGAATATTATAACAAACAGAACAACAAATAGTATATAAAAAACAGATATTTTTTGATTGTTTCCATTTACAGATTTTCCCCTAAATATGTCTTCATATTTAAAGCAATTTTACTCCTTTGAACAGTCCAACTTCTAAAATAAATTTCTTTCATATTCCATTTTTTCTGAAGCTTAAGATTATTTTAACGACAAAAAATAAATACTTTTATTTACGAAATGTCCAATATGAAATGTCCAAATAGTTTATCATTATTCACGAATATTTATAGTAGAATTCCTATAAAAAGGATTTATCATTAATGTGTTTTAATAGGGTTAATTAAACACCATCATTTTCAAAAACCTTTTTCATAAAATCTGCATTGAATGGCTTCTCACATCCTTCTCTTTTCATATGATTAGTTAAACTGCCTGAGTGTTTATAGGATTTGTTACAATTTCTACATCTAAATGTTTTTTTTTCTGAATGTACTTTCATATGGGCAGTTAAATGACCTGATTGTAAAAAGGATTTGTCACAAACTCTGCACTTAAACGTTTTTTCTCCTGAATGTATTTTCGAATGAGAAATTAAATGGGCTGATTGTGAAAAGGATTTGTTGCAAATTCTACATTTAAATGGTTTTTCATCTAAATGTGCTCTCATATGAACAGTTAATCCGCTTGAATATGAATAGCATTTGTTACAAACTCTACATTTAAATGGTTTTTCACTTAAATGTGTTTTCATGTGAGTAGTTAAATTGCATGATTGCGTAAAAGATTTGTTACAAATTTTACAATTAAATGGTTTTTCACCTGAATGAATTCTCATGTGAGTAGTTAAATAATGTGATTGTGAAAAGAATTTGTCACAAATTTCACACTGGAATGGTTTTTCACCAGTATGTGTCCGATAGTGTCTATTTAAGTGATTTGACGTTACAAAAGTTTTCTCACAAACAGCACACTGAAATGGCTTTTCACCTGTATGACTTCTCAGGTGAATAGTCAAGATGAATGACTTTCTAAAGCGTTTATCACAAAAGATGCATTGATGTGGCTTTTCATCTGTCTGTGTCCGCAAGTGAGAAGTTAAACTGCATGATTTTACAACCGTTTTCTCATAAACTTTGCATTCAAATGGCTTTTCATCAGTGTTGTTTCTCATGTGGACAGTTAAGGTAACTGAATGTCCAGAACCTTTATCATAAAATTGATGTGGGTTTTTTTTTCACCAGTTATGCTTTCTTGTAGGTTTTGTCAAATATGATTTTTTGAGATGCCTTTAAATGGCTTTTCACGTGTGTGGTGATCCTTTCAGATGTGTTTATGTCTTTTGATCTGGAAAGAATTTTTAACAAAATCAAACAATGTGCTCTAATGTTGCGATACACGTCAGGTTTTTGTTAAAAACCTTAATCAAAGAATTCACACTGAAAAGGTTCTGGAACTTACTGTGAATAATTAAAATAATAAAGCATTCGAAGTTTTTATTACAAAATTCACAATTAAACTTTAAAATCTTTACGTTATTCTGTAGGATTCTCGTAAATTACTGTAAAAAATTCTTGGTCGGATTCATTTTTAGAATTCTTGGCCAGAGATTGGATTTCGAATAGTCTGTACAAAAAAAAATACTTATACCTTGTCAATCTCCAAATAATTTCTCTATTTCAACCAGGACACGATTATCTGCACATCAAAGACATACCAAGACATTGGGAAGGAAGTCTTTCGAAATTCTTAGCTTAACTTAAGAGTTCTTAAATGATAGGTTTCATATGATATGATTAGTTGCTGTCATCTAAGCGAATTATCGAAATCGTCCTCGAAGACTGCTAGAGGCGTAGTTCCATAGACATAACTTCAATTCAGTTTGAATTTCTGAAGACTATCAATTTTATCTGAAATATGTAAATAAAAAGAACTTTTATTGAGTGATCCTGTCATTTGAAATAATACTACTTATAAAGCAAGTGAATATAACATAAATTTCAAGTGACCTACTATAATAAAAAAAATTAAAAATTATTATAAAAAGAAAGGAAGTACATTGACCTAAGGAAAAATATAAAATAACTTAAACAATGATATATCTATAAAAATCATCAAAATACCCCCCTTTCAAGATTTTTCGACCGAAAATATATATATGAAATACATGAAATATATATAAAAAAATAATAAATGGCCATAAAAAAAACTGAGCTCAGTAAAAAAAATATTCCTTACAACTATTTACAAGAACAACTATTTACACAAAGAAAATCAGCTGTAGCGTTGTATCCAGTAAATGCAAGCACTGAGGAGAGAAAAAAAATATCCTCCAAGTGTTATTAGAATGTTCTCAAATGTTCAGAAATATTCACTAATGTTGACTAATAGTTCACTATTGTTCACTGAGAGTTCACTATAAGTTCACAAACGTTAATTTTCACTTTGGATAGCACTGTGTTTGGGTTAAGTCAGGACTCTACATAAACGTAAAATGATTCCATCAGGTACGTCAGGCCGTAAGTTGTTTTGCATCTGTGGTTCTGTCGTCGGAGATTCTCATTCATTGTCACTAAAATATGGCTTGAAACGAGCTATATGGATCACTTCCGGATGCGGGTGATTGATCGAACATCCGGGAGCTGCTATCACTTCATAGGTCAGAGGGAACGTCTGCAGAATGACTCTGAAGGGGTTATACCAGGTGTGCAGTAGCTCCTCAGCCAGGCCGACTCGCCGGATAGGAATATGAACCCCAGACAAAGGTCAGCTGGATGAAAAGCTAGTGGGCGGTGATCTGAATCATAATGTCGCTTGTTGGTTTGTTGAGCGCCTCAGATGCGTGCTAATTGATGTGCCTCGTTGAGTGATGCTTTAAGAAGGGCGAGGTAGTCCTGTTGCGGTTGGAGCTGCGTTGCTAGCAAGGTATCTATCATTGTTCGGTGTTTCCTTCCTTACAGAGGATAGAATGCTGTGTATCGTGTGCTTTCTTGTACCGACGTATTGTAGACAAATGTCACAAAAAGTAGGATGGAGTCCCAATTGGTGTGTTCGATGTCAACACACATGGATATCATGTCTGCCAAGGCGCGGTTTAGCTTTTCACTTAATCCATTGGTCTGTGGATGATAGCGTGAAGTTTTATGGTGGATCGTACGGCATAATTGAAGAGTTTTGGCAAGTGTGGCGGACATAAATTGCTTTCCTCGGTCAGACAGAAGAACTTACAATGCTCCATGCTTCAACATGATGTGTTTCACAAAGAATTTAGCTACCTCTGAGACAGTGGCATTTGGCAGAGCACTGGTAACTGCATATTTCGTAAAATGGTCGATCGCAACTACGATCCATTTATTGCCGGTGGCGAAATTTGGAAAGCGACCCAATTCCTTCTCTGTAGAAAGGCGTTTTTGCTGTAGGCAAGGGTTTAAGGTTTCCAGGTGTGAGTTGTGATGGGTTCTTCGGGGATTAACATGTGAGGCATGGGGTAATAGGCAATACGTTTAAAGCAACGTACAGTCTTGCTCTGGCCCAGCCAAACATATTTTTAGTGGACCCTAGCAATCGTCTTTACCAAGGTGGTCGGCAGTCGGATCAGAATGACATGCTTCAGTGATAGTTCGGCGAAGATGGCTTGGGATTACAAGTAGTTATGGGTTGGAGGATTGCTCATAACTTCTTTTGTAGAGGATGTCGTTCTTTAGTACGTAGCCATGTTTATCAGCTTGTTGCGACGTCTGTGGGGCTTCTATGCATTTAAGTAGGGTAGGATCTCCAGGGACTGGATTGCATTAATAGTGTGTCTGTTGTTCGGCTGATTGGACAGGATATCTTGATAAGTAATCGGCGTCTAGATGTTTAACTCCTGATTTGTAAATAATGTTCATGTTGTACTCTTGTTAATCTGCCAGTGGGATCCTTCAGATTAACTAGCCAACAGAAAGCATGGTGATCGATGACTACTGTAAATTCATTGCCATATAGATATGGACGGAATTTGGCGTCTGCCCACACAACTGCCAAACATTCTTTGTGAGTGGTGGCATAATTTTCCTCGGCTTTTGTTAATCTCCTGCTTGCATATGCTATGACGTGTTATTTCCCTTCTATAATTTGGACTAGTACGGCTCCAATCCGATAATTTGAAGCATCTGTATGGAGTTGAATAGGGGCTGATCAAAATGGGCCAGGATTGGTTCGGTGATGAGGGCTTGCTTCAGTCTTCCAAATGCTCGCTGTTATTCCTCACTCCATGTGAATGGCTGTGTCTCCTTAATCATAATGGATATTGGGCATGCAATCGTGGCAAAGTTAAGAATGAATCTCCGGTAGTACGAACACAATCCGTAGAAACTTCTTACTTGCTTCTGATTGAACGGTTTTGATTGAACGGCTATGTCTTCTTCATCAGAATGGATCGTGGGTGTGCAATCGTGGCAAAGTTAGGGATGAATCTCCGGTAGTACGAACAGAATCTGTAGAAACACCTTACTTGCTTCTGATTGATGGGCAGAGAGAAGTTTTTGACTGTTGCATCAGTGTCATGATTCAGTAGGATCCCATCTTGGCTGATGATGTGTTCTAATACCGAGACTGCATGAGCTGCGAAGATACACTTCTTGGGGTTTAACTTACGACTGGCGGCGTTAATGCATCCCAGGATGGTGTCAAGTCGTTGCAAGTGCTTCTCAAAGTCACGTGAGTACATCAGAATATCATCCCAGTAGCACAGACAGATTGACCACCAAACGAGTGTTGTCCACCAAACGAGCGCATTACGCAGTCCAAACGGCATTACATTGAGCTCATACAGTTCGTCAGGTGTTACAAAAGCGGTTTTTTTCCACGATCCTTCTCGTCCACTTTAATTTGCCAATATCCAGTTCGAAGATCAATCCAGGTGAAGTATGTGGAATGAGCACATGAATCTAAGACGGAGTCAATATTTGGCAATGGGTACACGTCTCTCTTGGTAACGGCATTTAACATTGTATAATCGACACAGAATCGCCAGGTTCCATCACTCTTTCTCACTAAAACAACAGGTGAGCTCCACGAACTATATGATTGCTTAATTACTCCTTGGTCTAACATCCGGGACACTTCATCCAGTATTATTTTTCTCTCCTTGTGGGACACTCTGTAAGATTTCTGCTTGATAGGTCTGCCATCGCCGGTATCAATTCTTTGTTTTGGAGCTCCTTGGGGTATTGTTGCCGGATTTGGTGGTTCAAACACAGTCCTGCGTTGTATTAAGAGTTGTAAAATTTGTTTATCCTGGGATGGTGATAACCCTTTATCTAAAAGCACTTCTAATTGGTTGTCGTCAATGGTCGGCTTCTCTGCTTTGCTTGGGCGTTGTTCTGGGAAAGTTCGGGGCGTGGTTTCAACTGACGTCACGAATCCTGGTTGCACTGATTGGATTCTTGCTAATCGCGTTTTGGCGGCAAGAACGGTCGGAAGTTTGCTTATGTTTATAATCCCAAATTTGATTGTATTATGGTGCATGTCAAAGTGTCGCTGGGATACGAAACGCATTGGATAATCCTTGTTTTTGCAGTGGTTCTACGATAATGAGTTCGTCGGTGACAGTGTCACAATTTGCTGTACAAGGAATGTACGATTTGCTGTACAAGGAATTTCCTCCCTAAAAAGGAGGGATAATGGTCGTCTCAACAGCCCATAAGTAGTGAGGAGTCTGTGTTTCTTTGTTTACTGGTTTTTCCAATTGGAGTAAATGATTTGCACAGTCTATTATCGCCTTTGGAAATCCCATCCACAAAATGGCGTCGAAGCTACAGTCTTCAGCAATGAGAAATTCGAATGGCATGACGATCCCATTGAATTTCAATCTTCCTGTAGTTCTTCCTAAGACGGAAATCTGTCGTCCCGTCACACATCGGAGAACAGGTAGGTTCGTAGATGTAAGCACTTTGCCCCTTTTCTTACGAAATGTCTCGGAAATTAGGCTTACTGCAGCGCCGGAATCCACCAAAGCTTGGGTCGGTTTATCGTCGAAATACAGGGTAATAATATTACTGTTCAGTTCTTTTGATGCATTTGCGACAAACCTGCCGTCATCAGTTGTCGTAGTGCTCAGTTTCCCTGCCCTACGGATGACTGGCTACGGCTGTTTCGGGCACTCTGGGGCTCGTAAGACGTCGGGTTTTGTGCTTGCCTGTACGCCATTGGGTGGCATCTCTCATTTGCTGGGGACGTGAATCTGCTTCGACGGGCCTGTGAGTAAGTTGGACGGACATTCTATTGATACGCTGGGGCTTTGTAGATAGGTCTATGCGCGGGTCTCTGGCAGGGTTGATATTAGTAGTTTGGGGCTGGTTTCTTGGTGTACTGACGAGTGCACCAATTCTTTAAACAACAACAACAACAGTGCCAGCTCGGTGGCAGTAAAAGCAAATTGGCTTGTCTTGGTCCGTTCTCCAATGTTCCGGTCGGCGATGGTGGTGGCCTTAGGATTGATGGTGTTGCCGGCTGCTACTTGCGGGGATAGACTGCCCAGCTGCGGGGAGAGTTTGTCTCGTCTGCGTTGCGCTATTACTGGTTACTGCATTTGACTATCAGTTGTTGAATCTGAATGTAGAGGACGGTAATTTGTTCCTGAAATGGTTGTTTGGCGTCATTTTGTGGTGTCGGCGAGGAGTAGGGTGAAGGCTGCACCCCGATAGAGACTGCGTTGGATAGCCTCTTGAATGTTGTGGCGTCGCCCAGTCTGTTTTGGTGCATTCGCTCGATGCGTCGGCACTCTTCAAGGAATGTAGCTATACTATCAACTCTGACTGCGAGTATAAGTGAATAGACATCTTGGGTAACTCCTTTCATTAAATGCTGAAGCTTCTCGGCGTCTCCCATGTCCAGGTGGTAGCTCTGCATAAATCGAGTACGTCCTGCACATATTGTTTGCACGTTTCTGTCATCGTTTGAGCTCTGTGCTTCAATTCATCTTTCGCATGCTTTGAACTGTCGTATGGGGTTATGAATGTGGCTGTAAATTGCTGCTTCATTATTCTCATACCATTTTTTTCGCAGTCCCTGCCAGGGAAAATAAACATTCGTCAACTGTGATGTTTTATTCCAGCCATTGAATCGGGCGATTCAATCGTAGTCCTTCAACCATCTGAATGGATCTTTATCTGACCTTCATTCTGATCGAATCTTCATCTGATCATCAGAAAATAGTGGGCTCCCGAAATCGATGGGTTGTCACCGGGATAGCTGCAATGCTGGCATATGTAGTTGTGCAAACTTCAGGCATGTTTGTTGAGTCCGCTAGAAGAAGGCAACGTCTAGCTTTGGCGAGTTAGTACGGGCGGCAAAAGGCTGGGGCGGTCGGCTAGCAATGATGATAACTTCGGCACAGCTGAACTCGGGTTTCAGCACCAAATTGTAGTGCGTTATCAGGCCTGCTTCATAAAAATAATAGTAGACTGACAACTGAGCTGGAACAAAACTCAGAACTTCCTCGATCTGTTTATTTCAGGGGAGGCAAGAGTTTTTATAGACTATGTACAATGATTTGTGATTGGTTAATGGCTTTTAACAATTTATTAGAGAATTTAAAAGACATGTGATTGTAAAGGGTTTTAACCGTGGTATTTAAATTAAAGATAATTATTGGATAGCCACCAACCGTTACGAAATTAAAAATAAACAAACAGATTTGACAGCTTAACGGACAAATTTAAAATGTAAAGTAAATTAAATAATGATTGATCAGAACAGTAAAAAAATAAAAAAAAAACTAGAAAACTATGATATATCTATAAAAATCATCACAATATCTGGAACAGGAGAGGGGGGGGCTTGGATGCGACCTTTCATCCGGAGTTTTTTTGGGGCTACAAAAACAACAATGCCAAATATCTCGCACATAGAGAGGGGCATTGGCCCCTGAAAATATCCATTCCTACGGTATTTGGGCTTCTGAAGTGATGGTGAAATCTGTTTGTCGATTCGACCTACCGTTCGGGAGTTGTTAGGGATGGTAGACACGGACGAACGGACAGAACAAACACAATAGCTATCTATTTTTCTCGCAATTACAATAGCTCCCAAACGGGTGGCTAAAAATTATTTTTTTCTTCTTTTTCAAAGACAATTTTAATATGCTGGGGCTTTGTAGATAGGTCTATACACAGGTCTCTGGCGTGGTTAATATTGGTAGTTTGGGGCTGGTCTCTTGGTGTTCTGACGAGTGCGACAATGCTTTATTACATGCCCAGCTCAATGGCAGTAAAAGCAAAAAACAACTCTTCAAAACGGTGGGGGCAGTATCATAGTCTGGGGGATGTTTTCCTATCCCATGTTGGATCCATTGATAACTCTGGTGGCACGTCAGGATGTTAGAGCGTACATAAGCAAAGTAGTTGACCAAGTGCTACCGTACATGTTAACAGTTTATCCTCATCCAGGTGTCTACTTCTAGCTGGATATGCGCCGGTGCACAAAGCCCACATCACTACGCGATGGTTTGAGGAACATGACGATGACGTTTCCTTGCTCAGCCCTCAGATTTCAGCCCGATTGAAAATTTGTGGGATGAGCTGGAACGGGCAGTTCGCTCCAGGGCTACACCCCCATCAAATCTTCAGGAACTGCATGACAAACTCTTGTCTGCTTGCTATACAATATCATAACGTTTTCAGCATCTTGCGGAATCCACATCTTGACGAATTCAGGCTGTTTTGAGGGCTAAAGGAGGTCCAACACGCTACTAAGTAGATGTACACAATAAAGTGGCCGGACAGTGTATTTATACAGTAAGTGTTGAAAGTAATATTTTTAAGTAATTCCTCCTAAAATTCTACAACCTAAAATCATTAATTGAATCAAAGAAAACCATCAATTGAAAAGAGTACTTAATGAGATTGACCATTTTTAAGATATTAGTCTATGCCTAACGTTTTTGAACCACTGTACTGCGGCACAGCGTGTTTTGCCGTGAGGATGCCTTTAGTGTTATACTAGAATATTCTAACAGGAATGAACATTTAGCTTCTCACGAGAATCCTAATATCTAGAATAAAATCTAGATTTCAAATCAACTGGGCTATCAGAAATATCAACTGTATCGTGTTTTGTTAGTTAACAATTAACATTAAAAAATAGTAAAGCATGTTCGGATTAAAACACTTTTACTCAACTTAAAAATATATATTTCATTATATCTTTAATTGTCTTAAAAAAAACTGTTGTATTCATTTATAAATCGTAGGTGTTTTTCAAAGGATTATATCATGTTCAAGACAGCAATGAAAATGTTTAATGTGCCACAGGATTTAAGCAAATATGAAATAGCGCCGTGAAGCGAAATAGGCTGAATTCGACGCCATAGCTTATAATGACATAAAATTTAAATCTTCGCAAGAAAATAGTTTTCTATTTATCCAAAAATTATCCAAATGTAATAAGATCAAAATAAGTTCAGGAAATCACATAAACTTGTTTCACAATGAGAAAATAAAAAAAATAAAAAAAAAAATATGAAATAGATCGAATTTTCGTATTTCATGTAGTTAAAAAAATACATATAAATATCATTTCATCCGACATAACTGGTTAATTCTACTTTTTTAATTAAAATGTTAATTCTTTAAATATCAAATCATTCATATTTTCTATTGTCAGGCGATTATTGCGAATAGGATCATAGTTTTATTATAAATCTTTTTTTTATTTTTACTCTGTAGTTTAAATCTGACTAAAATGAGTTAATCATTAATTACATACAAAAATAATCATTATTTCGAATTTGCTTAATTTTTAAAGATTTTTCATGATAATTTAGATTCAAACAGTTTTGGTAATATTTTGTATTTTTCAACCCAGGGATATCGAATAATTGTTTTTAGAAATAAAATGTGATTTATAATTTATCTTATAAATATTATTTAAAAAATTCATCCCTGAGGTTGGGGTTCAGGGTCCCTTCATCTTCCTATAAACGAAACACATTATGGCAGATGCATTTTTTTGTGATTGAATCTCCTATTATAAAATTATAATATGTAAATGAAAGGTTCAGCATCGAAATGATGCATCTTTATTCAAGTGGTTTTTAAATTAATCGAATTCGAAACTTGATTGATAATAATAAAAATGTGTGTTCTTTATTAATGTAAAAAATCAGTAGAATGGTTGCCAATATATTTGGCAAAATAGTTCCTTTTTTCTGGATTTTTTTTTAAAGAAAGAGAAATGAATGAATCTAATCAGATATGTCTTTTAATTTTCTGTTATCGTGACATTCAAATTTGTTCATTGTCACAATCAATTTGTTTTACATTGACTTCGACAGAAAAGTGAATCAAACTTGAGGATATAGGGAAGGATTGATAGATGTAATGGAATATACAGGGTGTCCATAAAAGAATGGTGAGGTTTCAAAGACGTCTTTTTTGCATTGCTTAACATATAGAGTATATATGTTTGTTTCTCTTTGGGAATTTTTTTGTCATATTCCCTCAATAGTTGCTTGACTAGGACCCGCATCGAAAGAAAAATCAAATTTAATATTTTAATTCCAAAATACACAATAACGTTTCTGGATTGGGATGTTTTTAGGTTTCGTCCTTTCCAAAATATAATCTGGACTGTTTCATAATGTTTACCGATATTTGGCAAGCGTTGTTCTCTAAATAAGCCCATAGAAATTGCGTTTTAGTTGAGAATTTTAGTGCGACAATAAAAGCGTAGACAATTCCTTTTTTTCCCAAAGGTTATTAAACCTTTAAACAAAATCATGTTTAACTAAAAAAGAAATGTAATGTACTAAATTTGCTTGATTTAACAAAATTCGATGTTTTAATGCTTCAAATATCTATAATTCATTTAGAATTTCGTATTTTCAATAGATTAGCATTCTCAATTTATAATATATTCCATCATATTCATTGATTTAATCTCTGTCCTTGATTACAAAACATTTCAAAATTAGCGACGAAAAAATAAATAAGCAATGACCTTAAAATTGATTAGTAACAGGATCCCTAATCCAGGATTACTTTACTCAAAACTGGATAATCTCTTAAAAGAAATTGACTTTTACAACTAGTTGTTTAAATGGTTTATAAAAATGCTCACTATAATATAAGCGACGGTGTAATTTATTATATCTTAGGGATTTTCTTATAGAGTACTTTAAGTATTTGTTATTCTTTGGTCCATGTATGAGGTCTTTCCATTAAGAAAAAAAGGTCAAAGATGGTTTTTTTCCTTTTTTCCTCAATAGAATAAACAGGATTTAGAATGAAAATAAGCAGGCATATTAAAGCATATTACCATAGCAAAAAGAAAGAGAAATTGATATAATACACATGAAATACTGATTCCTTCATTACTTACATCAACTGGACACGGAATGGACAAATGACGTCATAGAACACTAGCGAAGACTCTTAGATGAACTTCATCAGTGAATAAACAAACGAAATGTGAATTCTATAGAAGAAATATGGAGCAATCTGCTTACGTGTACTTGTCATTGAGGAAATTGATTGACAGAGCTATTGTATGGATCTGTGCAACAGATGGAACAATCAAATAGACGGAAGTAAAAACCACATATACAGATTAAGATTTCAGCGATTTTTATGCGATTTTTTTTTTTTTTTTTACTGTTCCATATATTTCTTCGAATATTCTCAAAATCGTACTTACAAATGACTGTCCTAAATATAATAGTATGTCTGAACAAATGAACTATTTTATTTTGAATTGATATTTAGGGTTTTATTAATATTTCTTTACTTTTTACTTTTTCTTTTTACTTTTTTAAAGAAAAAATATTGTTATTGCGGATATCTGTTGAATTATAATGTTTTCAAAAATAAGGATTTGACTTAATTCATTTTTAGAAAATATTAATGTTTTTGAGGCAGTAGATCATTAGAAATTTTTCCTAATGATATGATAATATTTACACTGTTATTAATTGTTTTTCATGAATCTACCTGAAATTAAGAAATATTTAAAAAAAAAAGCTTTTCGTTATGAATTTTTTTCTTGTAATATTACATTTTTGGGATTTCCTATTTCTGCTAATTCTATGTTTTGTTTTGTTTTTTTTAATTTCTTATGGTTAGATAATGATTTCGAAAACGAATTACAAATAAAGTTGGTAATCATTATAATCATTATCAGTTATGGATTGGTAAATATTAGTAATTGTTCTTTCAAATATCTATTTCACTAAAAAGAATTCTTCAAATATGACTAAGTAATCACATTCATTGATTTGTCTTGAAAAGAAAAATCTGTCGCTGAGGTAAAGGGAGATTTCCAAATGAAAAGCATTTATCTTTGAACAGATCTTGAAATGTCATGACCGAGAAATAAAATTCATTCATTCATACTTTAAGCGTTTCAATATGATTCAACAGAGTTCAAAAGAAGTCTGATCGAAATTCACACTCAATATAAGTTCGTTTTAATAAATGTTTTATTCTATAAATCAATAGAAAGGTCTTCGCTACCGAAAGTGACCCCCGGACAAAATAAGCCCTAATGAAAAGTAAGTGCTCAAAAGGACACGAAATCCTTTGACCTAACAATCGTTATGATCAAAAGGCTTTAATTACAAAGAAAAAACACTTCAAGAAAACATAATAATCATAAGAAGCAAATTTAATGTACAGAAAAAAATCATTAACAAATAAAAAATGAAAGACTGCAAATAAATAAAGATTCACGCCTTTCTTTCGCGACAAAAAAAAATTATTAATTGGTTAAATATCATCATATCGTCAGGAATTAATTTCTAATGAAACATTAATGTTTTCTAAAAATGAATCAAATCAAATCCTTATTTTTGAAAATATTATAATCCAACACATATCCCACAATAATAATATAAATCTGGCTGATGAGTCACAACAAGGATGAAGTAATTATTTATATTATAATAGAGTTTGAAAATTATTACTTTCTGTCTCAATGGAATAAGTAAATTAATAAGTGGTAAAAGAGATCAGTCTAAGTATTTAATTTTTTTATGATAAAATTATAATGTGCACCCCAGTTAAATTTATCATCTATGTAATTTTCATATGTTTTTTTGCTGTTTTACAAATTTCAATTTTTGTTGTTAACTAGCCGGGGACCATTGCTTCTCTCCGGGATATACCTAGCCTACGTAGGCATTTCTTTTTTTGTCAATGGCCTTCTATTTTCAGTCCACAACGGGACGAAGGCGTCCCCAAACTGAGGATAATCACCCATCTAATCACCCCTACTGACCAGGTGACTGGGGTGATGAGAAGGGAATAGAGACGGACAGCGAAGAAGCAGACAAATACAGGAAAGAAAGTTGAAACAGCCAAGCCACAATCGGGTATCGAATCAGGCTGCCCACACAATGCCC
>JAFIDM010122665.1:0-10482 GCA_023159025.1 Thereuonema tuberculata | reverse complement strand
GCAGAAGGTACAGCCCTAGCCTTCATACGCTCAATTTAACTTTCCTAATAAAAGATTTTCCTCCCCCTTACCTCCTAATTAGGTTATTATAATTTAGAATTATGTCAAATTAAAATTTGTGATCTAAAGGCAATAAGGTATATGTTAGGAAGTAAAATTTATATGTACTTTATATAATATTTTCTATTTCTTTAATAAATTTCAAGTGATTAATCAATACCACAAGAAGCTATATTGAAAATTACTTTGCATTCATTATTTAAAGATACACCAGTTTTTAGCTTTTTCTTCAATAATAAGGAATTCCATTTTGGGATCCTCCATAGCAAATATTTCTCCACTGTTAGATTTTTCTTTTTTGTTTCAATTTTGGGTTTATTAGGTTTAATAAAGTATTTCCAAATAATTAAAAAAAAAAAAGGATAAACAGCAGTTTATCAAAATATCAAAAGCATTGATCCAAGATTTTATTATTTTAATGACACTTAATATTTTTAAATAGTAAAATTTTTTAAATTACTTAAATAGTAATTTATACTACATTAATGTAAATATTATCTTTGAATCTAGGGATAGACTGATAGACTGGTTAATCACTTTTGAATAACAATTGATCTTAATATGAAAAAATGTCCAATTCTGTAAAGCCAATGCATTTCCACACCCTTTAACCTATGGGGGCCATATTGTCTACAGTAATTGTATAGAACCTGCAGGGTCTCATAGGGTACTTCATATTTTTTCCCTCCTCACACTTTTGTTCCCTCCTGCTAATGTTTACTGTGTGTTACTTCTGACATTAACCAATACAGAAAAGCTCATCATAAACATTTTCTTTTTTTGATAATCTGAGTTGCAGTTGGAGTGATTGAGAAGGAAATACATTTGATAAACCTCTTAATTTTTCTGCACAGCACAAAGTACTTCTTCTAGTTATATATAAAAAGTAAAAGCAAAATGTACTTTTAAAATTAAGCTTTCTGACTGCCAACTACTTTGGTTAGTTTTATGAGAATCTTTCAATTTATTTTTAGCTTTGAGTGTGATTCTGACATCCAAAGGGGAGATGTTGAAATGTAGAATAAATGGTTCAGTCTTCTCTATTTGGGGATGAGGAGGTAGAAAGTATGTTTTGCCTCCATTCTCAACATCAACTGAGAGTAAAATATATGATATAATAAAAGTGGTTTCATGGTTTTCACTTGATTTAAATTTAGAGGTCATCAACACAATCACACAGTTCATTGGTTTTTTGACTGTGGCTTATTGTCGATCAATACATATTATATACATACATCAATACATACATTAATACAGTACATGCAGTGGCGTCTTTAGGGGGGGGGGTGCGGAGGGTGCGGACCGCACCGGGTGACACCATCACAAGAGGTGACACCAAAATGCTTTTACAAGGTTTTCCTTTTTTTTTTTGTTTTGGCTGAATAGATAATTTTTACAAGGTTTTTTTTTTTTTTTGATTGATTAGATAGTTTTAGGAGGTTTTTTTTTTTGGTTGAATAGATAGTTTTAGAAGATTTTGTTTTTTGTTTTTTGGGGGAGGGGGTGACACCATGAGCTACCGCACTGGGTGACACCAACCCTAGTGACGCCTCTGGGTACATGTAATAAGCTGTAGAGCTTTTTAACTTTATTTTCATTCCCGGCTTGCATTACCTTTCAGAATATCAATGTAAAAAAAAAAAAATCCAAGATGCAAAAATTCATACATGACTGCATTTTTAAAGAATTTGTTTCAAGAAAATCTGAATTTAAAAAAAAAAAGAAAAAGAAAAAAAAATTGTGTCTTTCAGCTACATATATCGTGCGAAATCTTTCAGTTTGTCAGGTCTACCGTATGCTTGCCGAAGATTTAGTGTATCTTCACATTCTGAATATAAATAACAAATCAGTACCTTTGAAATGTTTAACAACCCTTCATTAACATGCAGTTACTAGCTTACCTTGCCAATTTTGTTTTTATATTTGTAACTCAAGTTCGCGAGCTCAATGGAAATAGGAAATATTTAATATCAAATGTAGTAAACTGAATTTTAACGTAATTTATAATAAATTAAATACTTGAAGAAAAATATTATTCCCGAAAAATATTTTATTCTAAATAAAGAAAACATCCAATTTGATAGGCCTATCTATAATTTTATAATATAAATAATTATTAATTATTTATATAATTTATTTGTTATATGCAAAAGTGTACTCAGGTGAAATAAATTCGTGACCCCATTTTTTTTTTTTTATTCAAATATTAAAGGAAAATATTAAATATAAATGACAAATTATTGCGCTATTTACTTTTTAATACCAAATATCTACTAATATGTTTAATGAATTATTTTTTTTTCCTAATTTGCAATGAAAAGCACTTTAATGCTTAACTATAAGAAACCAGAACGAAACCTACATTTTCCCTCCGTGTCTTTAGAATTTAGTTGTGAGCAGTTTGTCCAATCCATCGCAAATGTGTTCCCTAAAACAAATCGACTCTTCAATTTTACCACAGTGTTCCAAGAAGGTCATGTGACTTCCCATAATTCTAAAAAAAAACAAAAGACAAACGACGAGAAAGTTCTTTGTTTTATGATTAAAAAAAAAAAAATCATCTGTCGAAATTTAAATAAATAGAAAGCTAAGTTATAAAATAAATTTTAATTATTTTTACGTATAAAAATGGTTAGATTTTAATCACTCACTGTAATCATTCAATGGTCGCTTGTAACGTAACAGAGCGACCCGAAGCCGTAGATCAGTGTTTTTCAACCGGGATGCCGAAAAGTTTAGGCATTTTCTTGGAAATTTTACTTAAGTGTGGTACAAGATAACTCATTGTCAGTTCTATTTTGCTACGGGATATCTAGTAAGCAAAGAAGCGATGACTAATCGCATGTTAATGTAATGTTCTACGCTACGTGTACGCAAAAAATTCATCTGGCCTATTAGCCCCCCCCCCCTTCAGATTCTAGATTCGCCGCTGGACAATGGTGTCACGATTTTCTATTTTTCAATCAGGGGTGCCACTCAATGAAAAAGGTTGAAAAACACTGCCGTAGATCTATCTCAAGCTTCATTCAACTGAATATGGACATTAATAAACTTATTACTGCTATTAAGTTAAGAAAAAACCTATGGGATGTAGGTTCATCTACATGCAGTAACGACAAGAGAAATAAACTATGGGAATAAATAGCTACTGAAATGAATTTGGCACGTAAGTAAAATATTTCAGGTGTGACCAGCACAGGTTATTGTTAAGGTCAATTGTGTTTATAATGTATTTAAAAATGAGTGAATAGATGATGAATTTCATTGTAGTGTTTTGAGGGTCATTTTTTTTCCTTACTAAAGTTTATCTTGTTTTTCAAAAACCTTTCCTTTTAAACGCTATTCAGAAATCAGATCTATGTCAACCAGCAATATTCAATTTATTACATTAAAGCTTTTTATATGACATGAGTTATCTTAAGAAATAGAAAAATATATTTAGCATAAATTAATTAGAAAATAATAGCTATCAATTAATCGTCATTTTTAATGAACTATCTTGCTTTCACTAATGTATTGATTTAATTACATTTAATTAGTAAATTAATATTAATTCAATTAATAAAGAATAATCATGTGTACTGAAATATGTACTTAATACTTAAGAATGGATTATATTTTGATGTATTTGTAAGAAAGAAATAGTGCAAGTTAGTGTTGAAATGAAATGCTTGTAAAATCAATTTCAGCACATAATCCAAATTAATAACAATGTATATGTATTGAATATATTTTTAATTGATTATATTTAATCCCGTGTAAAAATATTAAAATGGTTTTGAATGTATGAATATATAGGCCTACTATTTTAGGAAAATTGTAAACTTGTTGTTTTTGTGGAAAAAAACCCCAAGATGAAATCCTTTGTGGAGAATTAGAGCAGGTCACTGACATGACTTTCGCTCTGATCTCTTCACCTATCTTTTATATTCGTAGTTCAGTTCACATCTGTAAGAGGGTTTAAGAAAAATCAATGACCAATCACTATGCTTTATTTTGGGGTTAGAAAAATCTTTAAATGGGGGTCCCGAGCTTTTCTCGCTCTCTCTCTCCTCCTTCACCAGTGGATGGACGTGATCATCATTACTTTTAGACCGCCGTGATGGTACACTTCTCCGAAATACGGGCGGAGGCCACTTGTCGGAGTTGGTAAATTAATCACAGACAAATTTCCGTAGATCAACTGTGATACTGGATGGTAAGATAGTAGCATTGCAGGTAAGGATGTTCACACATTAAAATAATACTGAGGGCTGATCACATGAAGGAAGAACTTGAGATTGCATTAAGATGAAATCATAGGAAGGTAGATGTCTGATGATTGATTTAGCTTTGCCACAACGAAAATCCAGTATATACACGTCACTGTGGTTGTGAGCAATGGTTGAAAGAATATTGTTTTGAGTTAGACATCTGCGTAATGAGTATTTTTGCCACAACTAGAATCCAGTATATACACATTACTGTGGTTGTGAGCATTGGTTAAGAGAACTGTTTAGAGAAATATTGAAAGTAAGAAACGTTATGAAAGATTGGAGCCGTTTATTTAACATTGTGGTGCAGCCCATTCAGTAAAGATAAAAGAGCTACTTTCATCAGTATCCAGTTGGATCAGGGAATAAATTGTTTTGGTCTTGGGTAATGATTTTTATTTTAGTTTGAAATTGAAAAGCAGGAAATTGATTTTTTTTGAGATATTTACGATTGGTTTTTGATTTGACTTAGTTTTTTTTTTTGAATTTTTTTTTATAAGTTTAATTTAGTACTTATTGATTGGTGATTTGACTAGACGAATAGATTATTACATTCTCTAATAATAGTAAATTAATTGTGTAATTCCAATTGTTGTTATTATTTCAATTTAAGATTTAACTTCATTTTAAAGATCAGTTTGTAAAAATATTGAATTGATTACATATTTAATCTTTTGTTTTTGTTATTGTAAATAAAATTATTATTGATTGTTAAAAGGATTCCTCGCATATTATTTTATTAATGCTTTAGAGATCCCTTAAGACCCACCCCCTAAAAGGATTTAGCCAAAAGCTAAATCTACGTGTGTTGTGGCGGTAATTTTAGTTAATCAATTAATTACTTTGGTCAAGAACCAGCCGCACACATATTGGCGCCCAACGTTTTGGGGCATGGGAAAGTAAAATCTCTACAGAGTTAAGATATCCTGTTTCATTATTATAATTTGATTTTTTTGTATTTACGTTACTTTTCTCTTCCTCTATATTACAAACCATAAACTATGACGCCACCGGCATCACCTACCCCTCCCGACTCAGGAAGTAGGCACAACGAGGACAAGGTGGATCTCATAAAACAGATTCCAGCAATTAGCGGACACGAGGAAGCGATTGTGATTCGTCAGAAGATGCGACGCCTCATCAAAATCAACGAAAAGCTGAACGTGGATCCGGAGACATTGGTATCGTTGATTTTTAGTAAACTCAAAGACAAAGCATTAACATACATTAGTCAGGCAGAGGAAGCTGAGGGGGAGTTGACAGTTGATCGTATAGTTAAATTGATATTAAAAAAATTTGGTGGAGTGTCATCAATAGAAAATAGAAGGAGAGAGTTATTCGATATTAGACAAAACAAACATGAAGATGACTTAGAGTATAGTAGTAGATTCATGGCTACTGTCAGAAATACAAATGAAAAGGGGGGATGAATTTATCTTTAGTGAGGCAGCTTTACTTCAAAAATTTATTGACTCATTCACATCAGATGAAACCAGGTATTACCTATATAAAGAGGGATTTAAAAATGTGAATGAAGCCATGGTGGGATTAGAGGAATATGTTCAAATTAAAGAAAAAGCTAATGCTAAGGGTCAAAAAGAGAAAATAGTAAGCAATATGGCGAGCGCCAACACTGAAACTTTAGAGGAAATAAATATGAAAATTAAAAAGTTAGAATTGGAAAACCTCACGCTAAAAACACAGGTCAATGCTCTTAACAAAAATGAAAATCATAGCAAAGATGATAGAACTAAAAATAAGGAAGAATATGATGATAGGGAAGGTCACTATGAGGAGAGAGATAGATTTCATAGAAATAAATATCAACCTAAGGATAGATATGATAGGGAGCCTCAATATGACGAAAGAGATAGATTTTATGGGAGTAATTATCAAGCTAAGCATAGATATGATAGGGAGGCTCAATATGAGGAAAGAGACAGATTTTATGGGAGTAATTATCAGTTTAAGGATAGATATGATAGACAATATCAACAAAGGAATAAATATGATGATAGGGGAAGACATGATGATGAGAGAGGTAGAGATGACAGAAACTTCAATAGGTACAGTGGTAGAAGGAGAGAGTTCAAAAGGGATTACGAACAAGATAGATGCTATAAATGTAATAGATCTGGGCATTTTGCAAAGGATTGCAAATCAAAAAATTTCAGACAAAATGATTTAAACTAGTCAAGCCTGTATTCGCCAGACCTGCGAATACTTGTGAAGGGCAGAGGGGTCATATGAATCAAGTCAATATGAGATCTGAATACACCCAGAGGAAGTTCATTGAGTTCCATTTCAAACATAAGCTTCCCCACATAATTGCTAAAATAAATCACAGGCAAGGGTTTATTCTGATTGACAGCGGAGCAAATATTTCTCTTCTAAACAAGAGGGATGAAGGTGAATGGAGATCCTGCATGATAATATCCACTCCGTTTGGGAGTAATAAAATTAATGACAGAAAAGAAAAAGTGAAAATTGTAACCGACATACATAATTTTGAATTAAGTATGTACACTTCAGATTTCATGAGGGATGATACAATGGCCATTCTTGGGATGGATTTCCTTATGAAATATCAGGTCAGGCTAGATTTTCAAAACAAAGTTATGGAATTTAATAATAATATAATTGAAAATGATGAATCATTATACGTGAAAAACAAACACAGAGTAGGATCCTATGTTATCAGCTCTATTAGAGAGCCTATTAAAAACAAAAATAATGATCAATTAGTATATGGGTATGAGAGACAGGAATCAATTGGGGAAAATCACATGGAGTTAGAAGAAAATGGAAGTGATGACATGATATGCATGGAAGTGATCGAACAAAAAGGGTTGGATCACTGGAAGGAATTGTGGAAAGCATCAATTAAGAATAAATATGTGAGAGGGACATTTTTGGAAGTAGTTAAAAAATTTAAAGGTAGCTTTGTTGAGGACATAAGTAAATTGAGTGAAGCTAGGGTACAACCTCATGACATCCAGCTAACAAGCTGTAAACCCATATTTCGTAATCAATATAGGATTCCTTTTAAATTCCACAACAGATTAGAACAGCTGATAAAAAAAATGTTGAAAGCTGGCATCATAGTGCGATCCAGCAGTAGGTGGAATTTTCCTCTTCTCGTCGTTGAGAAGAGCAATAAAGATATTAGACTAGTACTGGATCTTAGAGCTCTAAACTCTGTGACCCAAACTATAGACTTTCCCCCTATGAATATAGACGAACTCTTAATGTCTATAAATGGAAATTCTATTTTCTCTTCCCTTGATTTAAATAGTGGGTACTATCAAATTCCGTTATCAAAGAGAAGCAGTGAAATGGTGTCATTTCAGACCCACTCAGGGAAATACTCTCTGACGAGAATGCCTCAAGGGGCAAAGAATAGTGCTGCGACGTTTCAGAGCGTAGTGAATCAAGCACTTGCAGGAATTCTTGGAAAGTATGCCCTTGCCTTTCAGGATGATATTTTGATTTTTTCCAAAAGTGAGGAAGAACACGTGAGACATTTACAAATGGTAATCCAAAGACTAAGTAGAGTAAATCTTGCCATAAAACCCAGTAAATGTAAGTTCTTTCAATCCGAAATTTCATATCTGGGCCACACCATCTCTGAGTTAGGTATTAAGCCTAACATTGACAAAGTGAGTGCAATAGCTAACATGACCCCGCCCACGAATGTGAAGGGTGTCCGTAGGTTTTTAGGAGCCATTGGTTTCTACAGAAAGTTCATTCCTGACTGCAACCGTATAGCTACTCCACTGTTTGATTTAACCCTTAAGGGAAGGAAGTTCATTTGGAAGGAGCCTCAAAGTATAGCATTTGATAGGTTAAAGGAGGCTTTGATAAATCACAATTGTCTGGCCCATCCTGATTTCTCAAAAGCTTTCATTTTATCTTGTGATGCCTCTGAAAATTGCATTGGTGGAGTGTTAGAACAAGATTTTGAAGGAGATATTAGACCTATTATGTACATATCTCGTAAATTACACAATGCTGAGAGGAATTATTCCACAATTGAAAAAGAAGCTTTGGCTATCCTTCACTGTTTGAAGAAATGCCATGTTATTGTATACGGTCACGAAATCATATTACAATCAGATCACAAACCATTAGAATTTGTTTCTTCCTTTGGAACCAGTAATAGAAGACTATTGAAATGGAGTTTACAACTCCAGCAATATAATATTACTTCTAGATATATAAGAGGAAAGAAAAATGTGGTAGCGGATTGTTTATCCCGAATTAATAATATAAACAAGGGAATAGGAATTGATTTAAAAGGAAAAACTCTATTGTCAGCTCAAAATGATGATTCGGAAGTTGCTAAAATAATTAAAGGAATTAGAAAGGGAGATTCGTTACAATATAGATATAATGTTGGGCTGGATGGACTTTTAAAAGTGAACTGTGATGATGGAAACAAGATTGTTGTACCTGATAGTTTAAAACCGTATTTTTTGGATAGGTTTCATGGACATAGGTTATATAGTCATGAGGGATGGGAAAAATGTTATAAGAATTTAAGCAAATTGTATTGGTGGAAGGGGATGAGAAAGGATATAATAAGACATACTAGGGAATGTGACACATGTCAACATTTGAAAGGAAATCCCATTGGACATACTATACAAAATTTTCAGCCACCCACTCGTCCTATGGAACGAATATCCATGGATATCATTGGCCCTATGCATAGAACTAAATTTGGAAATACAGTCATTTTAACCATTATCGATCACTTGACAAGATATGCGTGGGCCATACCGCTCAGGGATCAAAAGGCTGAAACTGTGGCTAAGGCATTTATAGACCATGTCATTCTTAAGTATGGAACATGCCATAGCATTCTTACTGACCAAGGCACTAATTTCATGTCTGACCTTTTCAAAGAGCTTTGTCGGCTATTAAATATAAGGAAGCTTAGAACTACATCGTATCACCCTCAAGCTAATGGAATGGTTGAAAGACTTAACCGCACCATAAAAGAAGCTCTTAGTGCGTATACCAATAAAGGTTACAATAATTGGGATAAAAACTTAAATTTCGTAATGTTTTCATATAACAATTCATATCATAGTGCTATTGACAGCAATCCCTTCTATCTCATGCATGGTTTTGACTGTGTTGTCCCCAGTGAATTGACCTATAATGAATCCGAAAACCCTTGCGAATTTGAGGAAGATTACATCCTAGACTTAGCTGAGAGGATAACTGTTGCCAGAAAATGGGCCAGCGAACACTCTCATGCGGTTAGGTGTAAGAGAAATGAAAGTGAAAACCGTCGTAGAAAAAGGCATGATACTCCGCTAGAAATTGGGGACTGTGTTCTAGTTAAAATAGCTAAAAATGATCCAAAGGGTAAAAACAAATTTTCTCAAAAGTATTCAGGGCCGTTTAGGATCATAGAATTAATAGGTGAATCTAATGTAAAAATACAAGAAATTAATAGCTTTAAACCACCAACAATTGTAAATAAAGAAAAATTAAAGAAATATATAGAAAGTCAGAATGGCGTTAGAGATAGATACTATAGGAGAGACACGCAAGGAAATAACCAGAAAATAACCAGCTCAAACCCTGTGATCTGCACCACAGATGATGAGGATGATGGTGACGAAGAACTATTCGTCCCCCGCAGATCTGATAGGATAAATAGAAGAAACAGCATAACTGACAACAGCTATGATCAGTTGAATCAATCTTCAGGATCTTTAGGATCACAACACGTCACTACCAACGATATTGAACAGTCTCAGGATCAGATAGATGTCGGTGGTGGTGAATGCGAAGATGGCATGAGTGATTCTGATCTTGACGATATTGGAGAAAATATTAGTGAGAACCAACATGTGCAAAATTTGGATAATCCTCAACCATCAACCAGTAGTAACCATAAATATGGCACAAGAACGGCATCAAGAACTGAAATAAACATGCCATTAAGACTAAGGGACTCTATAATATATAATAGTGCATATTGGAGACAGAATGAACACACGGACAGTGAGTGACAATGTTTACTCTTTACATCACGAAAAAGAGACTATCAAAGTTAAACTGAGTTTCATTTTCTGTCTCTTTTTCTTTCCCTAGGGAGGGAGATATGTGACCAGCACAGGTTATTGTTAAGGTCAATTGTGTTTATAATGTA
>JAFIDM010122664.1:9759-20351 GCA_023159025.1 Thereuonema tuberculata | reverse complement strand
TGAGGTGGTTTTCCGTGGCCTTCCTCAGGAAGCCATTATGGTAAAGCTTCAGACCGAAGAGAAAGTGAAGAAGAGGCTGACAAACACAGGAAAGGAAATTGAAACATCCAAGCCACGCCCGGGATTCGAACCCAAGTTCCGACACAACGGCCGCACGGCAGACCACCGCCCAGACCGCTCGGCCACGCCGGAACGGCCTGTTTTTTGTATATTTTGCATTAGTTTCTTGTATAAGGAGAAATTGTAAACTGCAGTAAAATTTGAAGATCTAGAAACAAGTAAACTGTAAGAATTGTATTGGAAGTAATTTGATATTATTATACATTATGCTTTATTTATTTTTTATATATAATTGCATTCTTGTAAAATTATTTCTTTATTAATAAGAGGATAGCCAATAACATAAATGTTTATCACTTAACCTCTCCAGGTTAAGTTAAAGGCAAAGGTGATCACCCTCAGTCGTACCTAGTACACTAGCCCTCCGACTGTACACATGGTTAGTCTAAATCAATCTACAGCTTAGAATTGCACAATGACGTCGTTTCGGTATTTTTTGTTAAGATCTTCAAATTAGACTTTTTTCATTAGAAACTATTATACTTATATCGTATATCTGTAAAGTTTGAAGGCACTTTATCCACTGAGACCGTTTAGGTCATTCGCGATTTCCTGGTCCAGGTACAGTTACGTGTGCCGCAATCAGTAACGCACAATTGACCTTCTCCTACAAAAATCGAGGATCTGCTGGAACTACATTCTTTACGCTACCCTATCAAAGACGCACTCTCACTTGCTTTTCTTAAATTATAGTATACGATCCGACATTGTTAAATTCAAAAATACCAAGTTGTTGGTTTAGGTTAATACATTTGGTTTAGTGATAAGGGACAATTAAAATAAGGAAAAAAGAAATTGGTTTCATACTGTGCACGAAAACCAGCAAATCTGTATTTGTCTCATTTCAACCAGACATAAGGGTGTGACTCATGTCTGTCCGACTTGTAGTGTGGACTGTGACGGACACTGCTATGTTTCTCAGAAGAGTTTCGCTCTTTACAGTTTCGTATACAGGTAGCTAGGAAAGCTTTAACTTGTTCATTTTTATTATTAACTAGGCCATCCCCCGTGCACACGCACTTGCTTTTCAATATCATATAGAATTTGGTTAAGTAAGAATATTATGTTTAAAATATAGCAACGTCTCGGCAATTATGGTTCCAATTGTCATTTTCGATTTACAAATAAATAGACGGTTCGGAAATAAATAAACAATCTTGAGATTCAAAAAAAAAAAGGTTGAATACATTCATTATTGACGGGGGGAAGGGGAAGGAAACATAAGTCAAAAAACAATATAAAGTGAGTTGTAGTCCCTATGGCCTAATGGATAAGACGTCTGACTTCGGATCAGAAGGTTGTAGGTTCGATTCCCGTCGGGTACGCTTCATTGTAAAAATTATTTTTATTTTCCATTCTCAAAGGAAATTACTCCGGACGGACAGACAGACAGAAAAATAAAAGATTTTAGTAATATAGATTAGTATGATTTTTATGATAGTTTCAATTATTTCTGCTTTTAATCAATTCCATTTGTTTGTAAAATGTTACATTTTTTATATTTTAAGAACATTTAAATTTTTTATTTTGGTAATGTCACTAACATATCAACTATATATTAAGATTACTACAATATTTTCTAAAAATCAGCGTAATATTCTAAGTTGTTTTTTTTTTTCTTAAAATTTCCAAGGAATAAAACCAATATAATGCTTAGGAAAGAGCTTTCATAAAAATCTCTGAAATGGCTACATTTAGAGCTAAAGGTGGAAAATATCAGGAATTCATTATCAAAATATTTCAGTAGTGATAGGCTTAATAAAACCCTGTGATCATACGAACAACTACATAATTTACGAAGAGGTAACAGAAGAACATCTATTAGTTGTTATAATACACTGCTTTATAAAAGGAATAAAATTTATAGGTGTAAAATACAGACGACAAGTAATCATTATTAAAAAATAACAATGGATGAGACTAAATTATTCACAAGTGATATCCTGGAACAGCTGTTTCATGCTCGTCGGCTATCATCAGTCAAGAGAAGTCACTGTAAATAACAAGTAAATAACAAGGTCTCACTACTGCGGCTAGTGTGAACAATACATCGGTAGTGCAGTGGTGCCTCAAGGAATAAATTACACAATGAAAAAACTCACCAATGAAAAAACGAGTGAGAAAATCCATGTACCACAAAGAGCGGCCTCAATGAATTTTTTTAAAGCATAAGACTTCAAAACTGCGCATTTGAATGTTAAAAAATAACAATGGATGAGACCAAATTATTCACAAGTGACATCCTGGAACAGTTAAATGCGCAGTTTGAAGTCTTATATTTAAAAAAAATTCATAGAGGCCGCTCTTTTTGGCACAAGGATTTTCTCACTCGTTTTTTCATTGGTGAGTTTTTTCATTGTGTAATTTATTTCTTGAGGCACCACTGCGCTTCCGATGTAAAGTAATCATTATTGTCGACATGAATGATGAATCAGTTAGTATACACAGTAGGCTCCCGTTAAGGAAACTTTTTGTATTTATTCACATCCATCTGATTCAAACAGGCATTTCCTTTTGGTAAATATATAACAAAAAGAAAAGAAAAATAATGACTATTAAAACATTATTAAAATATATTCTCCCATTAAATATGGCTATTAAAAAACTATAAAAGGCGTTCGAGGAGACGAAACATTGGATGACTCTGAAGATATTATAATAATACTACTAATAAAAGTAATAAAAACAGTTACTATATCGATTTTTCTATTAAAAAATTTCTCTATTCAGTTGCCAAATCAATTAACTCCATAATTTCATACAAAATTTGTAAAAACATGAGCTTTTTTTTTTTTTTATATAAATTATTTTTGAATGATATATGAATGATTATTTGTTTCAGATGATATGTGACGTCCCATTACATTGCACTTAAGCGCACTTTATGAAATCAAAAATATTTACGAAGAAATTCATTAAAACATCCGCAATTATCTATCTTGAATATGATGAAAATTTTGTAGGAAAAATTACAAAATATTTAATATTTTACTGTTAGTATATTAAACTATACTGAGAATTAAAATACACAAACTACTTTTATTTTTATTTTTGGTTGTAAGTAAGGGAGGGGTGATGACATTGTTAGAATCTTGTGAACCCCCTCCCTAATATTACGTCACAAACTGTGACGGGGGGGGGGGTTGAAAATAACAAAAATTAGCGTGACGTAATTTATGGACAGCTCCCAACTCCCAATTCATTATTGGGACAAACCTATGCCGATGACACAATTGTTTTGGTGGCGGCCCCATCTATCAGAAGAATTGAAATTAATGGGACTCTCTTAGGGCTGTTCTCACAACTTGGGCTACTGACAACAAACTCACTATTAATAATAATAATAAGACTGCTGCTATTCTTTTGCCAATAAGAAGAACATTAAAAAACCAATCATCAAATTAAATAATAATAAAATAGTATTTAAACCCACTTTGCTTTATCTTGGGTTGGTCTTAAATTATAACTTTACTTGGACAAACCATTTCGATTACTTACGGAAAAAGGTATCAGTGAACGTTCATAAACTCATTTCATCATTTCGTTACATCCTACAGAAATGGATTCTTTCACTTTTTCAACTTGGGAAGATAATATTGATTCAATGGACTTAAAAAATTATACAGATGATTCCAAGGTTGATGGTCAGTTAGGATTCGCCGTCGTGTTTAAAGATTGTTTTAATCACACTATTGACATCATCAGAGAACGTCTTCCTGATGACGCTTCAGTTTTCCAGGCCGAACTCAGTGCCATCTTATGGGCCTTCTCCATGTGTCTTGAGCTTTGGTGTTATCCTTATTTCAATATTGCTATTATCTCTGACTCTCAGGCTGCTCTGAGAGCAGTTGGCAAGTACTCTTACTCGAATAAATCGGCGAGGGATGCTTTTGTTTATATTCAGAATTTATTGAGTGAGAATGTTAATATTTATTTATATTGGGTCAAGGCACATGTGGGAATTACAGGCAACGAGGATGCCGACCGAGAGGCCAAGCGTGCCACCACCTTGGAAAGCATCACTTATCTCTGTCCCTTGCCCAGAAGTTTCTCAAGAAATCTCAAACTTAAGAATCAAATATCCGCATGGCAAAACCATTGGGAACACACCAATAAAGGACGGCCACTTTTCAGGTTCATAGAAAAAGTTGGCGAAAGTTTGCTTATAGCTAGCTTCGTTTTAAATCAATTTTTAACGGGTCATGGGTCTTTTAAAAGTTATCTTTTTAGATTCGGCTTGAGGAATGAGCCCGAATGTGAATTATGTGATTTGAATGAAGACGAGGATCCCGACCACGTCCTGTGGCGTTGCCGGAATCCTCAGCGACTTCTGATCCGTAATAATTTCAGGATTTTTCTGTCACGAAGACATATACCGTACCCTTGCCCGGACAATTGTGTCCTTAAGATTTTAAATTATTATTGTAACTTTGCGCAAAAGATGTGTCTTTGAGTGGGTCTGGTTTTGGGGTTATTTTCAACCTGTTGTTGTTGTTGTTTTTCATTTTTCGTTTTTGGGAGGGATCGTAGGTTCGATTTTATCCATTTGATAATTGGTGATTAATAGTTACAGAATTGGCGATTATTGAGGTATTATGTTCCTATTGAGAAATATATGTTGGGTTTTCCATTTTTCTTCCTTTTTTTGTGTTTGGCTGGTTCGTTTCTCTCTTTTTTTTTTCTTTCTCACTAGGTCTTTCATTACAAGTACAACATTTTTACTAGGGGGTAGGCTACATTATCATGCTTACTTCAGTCGCTCAGTAGTGGCCGCTGAGCACGAAGACCTCTTCAGCTTCCTTTTTTAACTATGGGACATATGGTGCCTATTGCAATGTATGGAAATTGAGGCTATGGAAATGTAAGCTTCTGCTTCTTTTTAATATCTACTTGGATCCAACTGATCTGTGATAGCAATGTCTAGGGGAGTTGTGTTCTGCGCTGAAACACATTGGTTGAGTCTTTGACGGCCAGTGTGGGAAGGATGCAACTCTACCTTGCGCATCCTCCAACTGCTGAATCTTGTGGAAATTGAGAGTTGCACCTTTTTTTTTCCTTGTTTGTCCTTTGTCTTTTGTGATGTGTTGTTTTGTACGGACACCAGAAACCTGCTCTGTAGGTATTGGTCTCCTTGTCTTTATGTACGACTTATGTTCGTATATTTATTTGCAAAGAGAATGTTTGTAATTTCATCAATATTCTTTGTTTTTCGTTTCATGGAATTGATCAATTTGGATTCTAAGAGACTTGTAGTGATAAATAATAGGTCATTCCAAATAACATCGCCCAATTAAATGGTTATTGTTTGATCTTTTTTAAAATCAAGATTTTCGCGTACGTTCCCACAAAACCGCTTTTATTTTCTGCAAAGAGACTTCTCTTTTTACGTTTAATTCCAATGTCTTTTTCGACCGTGTTTTCAAAATGGCATACGATTAATTTTTGCTCATTTTCATGTTAACAGAAATGTCCAAATCTCTGAAACTAACATAACTAAGGAGTTGAAAACCAAAATGTGTTATTGCTGCTCAAATACTGTCCATTTTAAATTATTATCAACTTTTACCGATTTAAAGCCTAACTGGCTAAATTTAACCTCATTAAAAATGTGAAAAGCAAACCATTGTCAGCAGGAAACTTGAAAAACTTGTGGAATTCTATATCTTAGAACCAAACCTTTAAGTTTTTATAAAGCCTCAAACATGGTCTATTATTCAGGTTTTTGAATATTAAGTTTAAGTAACTGTAGCGAGATACAAAACAAGAATATGAAATTTACAAGTGAGAAAATCTTTACGAACGATACTTATACTAAAAAACACCGGGGTATAATATTTTTCACATACAGGAGATATGACGTGACGATGTAGTGATTAAAATAAAAAATATTTTTGTGGCTTACTATTAACGTCATTTCACAGCTGCGAAGATTCAATTTAGTGTTTTCGTTTATCTGATACCTCCTTTTGTTGGGTTAGTGAGAGTTCCGGACGTGTAAGTTTTTCTAATGATTTTTGATAGTGATGCTATCAAATGCAGAGTTTCAGTAAGTGAATAAGGCAAAGTTCCCTTTGGTTCCCGAGGGATGACGTAAGTTGAAAACAGACGGAAGTTGAAGCACTATCTTAATTTTCACTTATCCATCTATGCACTGCAATCATCATATACGAGAACGATTGACTTAAATAACACAATCATAAATAAAATAAACACTGTACAGTAATAAGTAAACAAGAAATAAAAATACATGTAACGCGTATGGGAATACATTTTTTAATAAGCAATTAGAGTAAAGCATTTCCAAACGAGATGTAGCTTTTGAGATGTGTTAATATAGTGTTTCACAGCTTTTATGTTCTATACAATTGCCGTAAAAAGAGGCGAAGAAAAAAGTTTAAAAATCCACACTGACCTTAACCTTCTTTTTTCGTACTTGGGCTGACGGATGTTATTTAAGGAGGACATATCTTCTATATCAGAATTGAAAACGGACGTAAATCCGAAGCAAAGTATTCGGGGTATGACTGTACAAAGAAATTTCATTCTTATATCCAAGCCAAATCAAGAGTTGTGTTTATTTCCGAAACCGTTTTGTTTTGGCATTGAATAGCGGCACTATCAACTGAATTCTGCGCGTTTTGGATTGCAAGCAGAGGTTCTTTCCGATGATTAATAAAGTTTGTGTGTAAAACAAAAATAAGTGTTTTAGATAATGAAAAAACAAAAATAAAAAACAATGAAACTCTTCGTTAAACATTAAAAAATATCTATTGAATTCAAAATGAGAATGAATAGGAGTTGATAAGACACATTTCCTTCTGTAACAGTCTGTCGGCTGTCAAGCCGTAATACCAGGCTGCTGTGTGATTGTTTACACAAAACCTACTCTAAATAGACATGTTGTTTCCTTTGTATTTCTCAATTACCTTTTTTTTGTTGTTCTTCTTCTCATCTAATTACTAAGAAACTGTGATATTGCATCTTAGTAGCTTCACGTTTCACACTATAAATAGGCCATTTCAGTGAGATTTTGTAAATACTACGCCATTACTTCATACTTCTTAAATCTAAAACATCTGAAATTATTTTTTTTGATACCTAAGTAACTTTCATAAAGCTTTCTTACTGAAACATTCAAATTCTAATCCATAGAGGTTTTTCACTTACGAAAAAATTACAAAGGTTATATAAAAAGGAATTCACTGTTGTTGGTATTGCAAGTAATTTAATCTCCTTGGGTAAAAAGCTTTACAGGTGAGACATTGTTACTCTGTGTCATTAAACCCTAACAGACAAACAGGGTAAAGCGTTTTTATTACCTACACCTTCGATTTAAGACGGGATGCTTCAGATAATTCAGAAAATAACATGGATAGGCTAATTAGACCAACAAGGAATAACTTGCAGAGTTATGGTGAACAACTGCAGAGGTTTACAGAAAAACAACCATCACCAGTGAATTCAAAGGTCAGAAAATGACCATCCTCTGAATTTTGGTGTGTATTTGTTTGTTCGAACCCAAATGTGTTCCTTGTAAGTGATTCGGTAGAGACAACAGTGACCATTTAATAGCTAACTGTGCACGTTCACTAAATACAAAGTAATATGGATTCAACCACTAAATAATATTCTTATATACACTTATCAAAATCTTTTATCTAAAAAGAAAATTCCACTTACATTTCAAAAAAATCTTCCATTCAAATATAATCGGGAATTTTAAGTACAAAATTTGAAATTTGAAATTTTAGGTTGTTTCAAGTCACTTAGATCTAACAGATAATGGTGTATGTCTTAAATAGGTGTGTCACCTATACTGCTACATATTTTTCATTAAATCAAACATTTTCTACTAGCTTAATTATTCATCACTTTAAAAAAAAAAGGCAGATATTTTTAATTGCTGCACTGAATGCAATCTTTGAGTCATAGCATATGATTCCAACCTATCAATTGATACAAAAATAGAATCTTCTACAATAGACTGACCTTTAAAAAAAGCGTCGTCGGCTTTGTTTTCCTTAGAAAGACAGTTAAAATAAATAATGCACCTTAGCTGAGAAAAGTCTCAGGAACAAATTTTACCGTAATATTTGAAGGACAATCGTACGAAAAATTCGAATTATCCACGATTTTTTTAACATTATTTTAATACAGAATTCTAGGGACCGAGCAAAAAATGCGAATTATCGAGAATATCGAATTAATAAGTTCGAATTATCCAAGTTTGACTATATTAAAAGCATTATAAAAGTCATTAAGAAGACGGGTCAAACGATTTCCATAACTTCCAACAAAACCACTTAAACAGATTTAAAATGATAAGAAGTTAATTACCTTAAAAATTACCAACTGCAACAGCAAACTACATCTCACGAACATGGAATAACTGCTGCATCAATTCCGTTAATAGGCTTTGTTGAATTTCAAATGGACCTGTTGTATCCAAGCATTAGGGATACGACACTGTCAAATATCCCTAAACCTATCAACAACATCCAATTTAATGTGAAATTGCAGTGAGGCATGAGCTGTGACGCTTGCAGATGACTTAATAATGCTTTTCACTGTTGACCCAACACGTATTCTAATGTCATGCAAGTCACCGTCAGCCTTTTGTTGAGCAGCATTAGTTTTGAATTTTAAATTTCGCATTCCAATCCTGCCTATCGATTGCATTGCTACCTCAAAATTTTGATTCCGGTTCCAATTCCCTCAGTTAAATCCGGATGTGTTTATATGCGACAGTAAATAGACAGAAAGGATAAAATAACCACAAGAACCGAAACTAGGAATTGGACTACGATGCAGGAATCGAATGCAGAATTCAAATCTGAAATTCCACAGATGCGGTCGTTCATACCAAAGGGAGAAAACAAAAGAATGAGGTAAAAAACAATAAAAAAACAACTTAACAGAAGCTGATAAGTAATTGGCTAAGTTGTTAAATACTAAATTCGTTAAAAAAATATTGCAAAACAGTAAACAAACCAAAATAACGATTTTTTTTTTTAGGAATTACATAATACAGTAATACTCAAATAACATCGTAAGCATTACAGAAGAATTGTATTTTAATTCTTTTATATTTAAACGTATTTTTTGTTATTTTTTTTAATGATTTTTAACAATGAATACATTACTAGCTTTATTTTCAGGTCGTTGACACAATTTGAGAATTCTTTCATCTAGTTTGAAAACAATTGTAAGCCTAAGAAAAATAGCATTTTTTTTTTTTTACAAGCTTATTTTGGAGGCAAAACATTATAAAATTAATTTTCATATTTTAAGCAGAATTATTATTAATAATGATTTCAGTATCTTTGAAAATTCTGAATATTCGTAATATTATTGATATTTCGTTGATGATTTATTTCCTATTAAATCATGAAAACTCTGCAAATATTGTAAACAACGCTGAAGGTAGAGAGAGAAATTATTTAACTTGGAGTGTATATTTTGTAGACCAGTTCGATTTTCTATAGAACAGTCTTTTTAATAACGATTTTAATAAGATGTTTCTAAAATAATATGTAACGTGAGTAAAAAGTTCATCACGCAAATATACTTACAAAAGACATTTATACATTTTAAAAATTTACAAAAGTTTTTAAAACAGCATGATTTGATTAAGAAAAATTCCCTTAAGAATTCTAAAATCTCTGCTGTTCTTCTTAATTTAATATTTTTAAATTTTAGAGCTTAGAATGGACTGATCTTCCTGACTCAATCAATTTAGGTGACTGCAAGCCTATTAGACATTTCTTTTACAAATGCGCCTAAAATTCTGAAAATTTAAATATGACCTTACGAAGCATCTGGAATTTCTATTTTCTTGTTTTTAATTTTCAAAATATTCTGTAATTAATTAAATTAAAGTTCAAAAATTATTAATTCTATTAAAATCTTATTTCTATAAAAAAAATGCTTCAAAACAAATTTGTTCTTTGGAGACGAACAGCATCAAATGAATTTGCATGATATTTAGAAAGTCTTTAATGAAAACGTTTTTTATTGTGATTATTTAACACCAAGTAAAAAAAAAAATAATTTAATCTCAAACAATTTTAAAAAAACACAATTTTATTTCTTTTAAAATTAACTATTGCACTAATAATAAATATTTTAAATACTGTCATTATTTTACAATTTTTTTATTATTTCAGGTTTTCATCAAGTTTCTTGAGGTTGAAAATACCTAGTAATATCTCAAACGCCCCCTCCCCCCCCAAAAAAAGTGACTTTTTTGAGTTTTAATTTAATTAATTGCAGAATACTTTGAAAATTAAAAATAAGAAAATAGAAATCCCAGATGCTTCACAAGTTGATATTTAAATTTCCAGAATTTTAAGTGCATTGGAAAAAGAAATATATAAAAGAAATAAAAGGTTTGCAGTCGCCTGCGTTTGCTTGAGTCAGGACCTTAAGACTGGCGTATATATTTTGTCTGATTTATATAAAAAAGAATTAAA
>JAFIDM010122663.1:0-15238 GCA_023159025.1 Thereuonema tuberculata | reverse complement strand
CTTCCATATGAACTTAAGAAGAGGGAATGAGTTACTATTAATCACATCATCGTATTCTAGGATAGGACTTTTGAGAATCTCGAAGATAGCCTGCGACTATAGTACCTAGAAGATAAATATTCAAGAGAAGTGTTCCCTACAAGTAGATGTTATTGACGGAAGATTTCTTATCTGTAAATTTTATTCTCGAGGAAGAGAAAATTAATTGTAACCCAACTAGACAACATGTTTCATTAAAAACAGATTTTGTTATGTTTACTGGAACTTAACTCTGCAAAGCTTTTGTAATCAGTTTTAGCTAACACCAAAACCCGATTACAGCAAACATAAATATATACACATTGAAGAATTGCTACTTAACAGTAGATCTAGAATAATAATATTATTATTTCATTCTAGATTAAATTTTATCAAGCTTCAGTGCTCTTTGGCGGAAGTGTTCCCTAAGTGTGTGTACTTGTTTTTCGTGTAGGGTGATGAGATTGATGAGTCCTCTGCCTCCCTCCTTGCGGGGAAGAGTCATCCTTTCTTCCCAAGGACTCAAGGAGTCTCCCTGGAAAATACCTCTCCTTATGGGAATGGGATCTGTAGTGATGGAGGTGTTAGAGGTGCGTAGGTGTAATGTTGTGTTCCAACTCTTCATCGTGGCAGCTAAGAATGCCGTGATCTTGGGTTGTAGATATGAAGAGTGTGTAGGAGCCAGGAATGAGGGACAGAATCAAATGCCTTCTTGTAATCGATGTATGCGATATGTAAGCTCCTATTCTTCGCGCGTGCCTGGCGCAGGATTACAGAGTCAATAAGGAGTTGCTCCTTACAACCCTAGGAATTCCTGCGACAGCCCTTCTGCTGTTCGGAAAGAATGTTATATGTCTCGATGTGTGTGTAGATCTTGTCTGCGAGGCAGGAGGTCAGGAGTTTGTAAAGTGTGGGGAGGCAAGTGATTGGGCGGTAGTTTGCAGGTTGCGCTGTTTCAGTGTTCTTGCTCTGTAGGTATGTGACACCGTGTGTGAGGAAATTGTTATTATTTATTATTATTATTATTATAAGTTATATGTGATTATCTCAGACAAAGTCCGGAAGCCTTATAGGAGGAGAAATTCATCTCAAGCCATCTGTTGTAGAAACCTGCGGGTGATATAGTAATAATATACTTTTCTGGATATTTTTGATAAAATTTTGTTGCAGTCCAATTTTTTCTAAATTATCAATGAAATTCTTTGAAACAATTCCGGTTGCCGATATCACTAATGGTACTATTTTGAATTTATCGCTGCTTCCATATTCGCTGCATTTCAATTGACAGATTTTCATATTTTGTAGATTTTTCAATTTCAGTTTTGGAAATGTTTTGGGACAGTGGGACAGAAATGTCAACTATTGAAGATTGTTTCTCCACTTTATCAACCAAAACAATATCCGGACGATTGAAGTCAACAGCATTGTCAGTAACAATCGGTTTATCCCATACCACTCCGTTTCAAGAACTGGATTCGGCTCGTACTTAGTATGGCGGGGCAGAAGTTAAAATTCCAAATTTGAGAGCTAATTGCTGGTGAATAATTTTAGCAAATTGGTTGTGTCGATTCAAATAATATGAATTTGCAGCCTCCAATTATGTGATCTATAGTTTCCGAAGCTGAACGACATTTTCGGCAAGTGTCGTCGTCCAATGTTTTGGTAATTAACTTCTGATAGTTTTTTTTGCTTATCACCTGATCTTGAATGGCATTAATAAATCCTTCCGTTTCTAATGGTGAAGGTAGCCACTTGTTAGGTATTGCATCGAAAGACTCTTAGTCGCCTGATCTTCGTTTAACATTGTAGGGTATTTCCCATGCAAACCTTTTCCTTTCCAGAAATTTATTGTATCCCGAAGAGAAACTGGAGAGTATATATCGTTCTTATCTGTTATAAATTTAGTGGAGTGTAGTTATTGTCAATGGATGCAATGCAATTGAAATAAATCTTTGTAGATTTTAAGAAATAGTCTCTAAGTTTTTGTTCTTGTGTTTGGCATAATCTAGAAATTATTATTATTATTATTGTTATTATTATTATTATTATTATTATTATTAGTGTTGTTATTTTAGTTTCTTATCATTTGGTAAACCAATTTATTACTGAATACTTCAGTAGCTTGTTCTACATTCAGTAACTCACTCAATAAATCATTCAGTTAATGTAAAATTAGCATAAAAGTAGAATTCATTAGGAATTACTATTTTAAAATTAAATTCGGTCATTCTTTTTCGTTGCGTCAGGGATTCTGATCATTATCATTATTTATTATCTTTAGCAACTGTCTGTTTACAATGGTTTGTTTGCTGAACATTCAGTCTTGTCTCACAACGTAATCAATTAGAGATTAATTTCGATTTTATAATTTATAACCACAAATTCCAAGCAATCTTCGAATAATCTTCGATTTTGAAAAAATCAATAATAACATCCAAACCATTTTTACGCGTTTTGTATTACAATTCACCAAAAGCAATCACAGATTTGGGCTCTTATAGATGTTAACTTGAAATTACATTTATTTAACAATTTCTGCTAAGATAGAATCATTAGTTGTACATTAGATAGAAACAAACATTAAAGTAATTATTTCTTTAGAAAGTACATAAATGAGAAACTATCTGCCAAGGCCAAGGCTGCCAGTGAGTCCCCCGACGACATTTCCTAATGTAGCAGCTGTGTCTCCCACAAGATGTTGAGCTGTATCTACAACACCTCCAAGGATTCGCTCCGTTGCTTCCTTTGTTTCCAGACTTCTGGCCCAGACACTCACGTTAAGTACAGAGAAAAGTACGAAGAAGAGAACTATGTACTTCATTTTTCGATCTAAAAAAAACAATAGCAACAAAGAATTAGATTTGCTTTGATACTCGAAACTTTTTTCTAAGGTTCAATTCCATTCACAATTATTGCCAATAAAATTTTAAAGTAATAATTGATCAATTGATAACTGAAATTTTAAAGACTTACATGTATACATGACATTTTGACAACGCAGTCGTCTTAAGGGAGATTTCGTCGTTAAGACAAGTGGGCGTCATTAAATAGCTAATTAACAAAGGGAATATATAACAGGACAATGAAGGAAAATATTTACAGAAGAGAAAATTACTGAAGTTTTAGCAAATATTTACATTTTTTTATTTTGGTAGGGAAAAGATCTTTTACGTATTAGGAACGAATGAATAATAAGAGAATACAAAAAGTAGGAATAAAGTGAGGGAAGAATAGAGGAGATGAAAGAAAAAGGTGGTAAGTGGAAACAGATTAGCTTCGCAATTTCAGCCTGATTCCAATAGAATATGGAATACTAGCATATTATTAAAGTTTAATGAGTTTTTAATTTTTTTTTTTTTGAATTGAATAAGAAGATGACATTTACGAATCTCTTTAGTAATTTCATTACAAAGCCGAGGCGAAGCATAACTGACAACTCTTCTTTGATCGTTGGCCTTAGTTTTGGGAATGGATAGTAACAGGTGGGTAACAGATCTGCTATTATAAGATTGGGTGTGCGGATTATTGGTTAGTGGTATACAAGGAGTTTTTTATTGATTATATTAATTGTAGTTTATAGATGTGGGGGAAAGAGTTGATTTTATATTTAGACCAGAAGGATCTAGTATAACAGTATCTGGGTTTTCTACCTATAAATCTTAGAATATATTTCTCTACTTTTTGAAGCATGTTTTCATTAAATTTAGAAGGGTTGCCCCCATACTACAAATCCGTAGGAAAGATTAGAATGAATGAGTGATCAATATAGATTTAGTAGTATTTCAGAATTGGGAGGAAGTTTAATTTTCTGATAACACCTAAGTTTCTGGAAACTTTTGAAGCACTTTTTTGGGCATGTAAATTCCAAGAAAGATCATGAGAAAGAGAGTTTACTAAGTATTTGAAGGAGGAGACCTCTTGTATTAATTGTTATAAGTGAGTGTTTTATTCGGTTGATAGAAGAACATGTATACTGTTTTGGATATATTTTAAGTAAGTCTGGAACAGCCTAGACCTAAACTCTACTGTACATTTTTCTAAAACTTTAATTGCCAAACTTACGATAAATTCGTAATGATACAAGCTACTACAACTGACATCAATGTTTCGTCTTTATTTTTCTGATGTTAGGTAAGAGAGCGATGTTCTCCCTCCTAAAAATGTTGTAGTAGTCCTGAAGAAGTCTTTGGAATGTAGAATAAAGACGAAATATTGATGTAAATATTTTTTATCTACTGTACTTTGGGAATCGTTGTTTGTCTTGTCTCCATCTTATATCTTCAATACAAATATATTGAAAAATCTGATACTTTATGCGGTGCTAGGTATATTTACCACCCATCTTCCACATTAACATTAACATTATGTAACAAATGTAAAAGCATTGTAATTTAAAATTTCTAAAATGGATATACAATCGTTAGTTTACAAATAATAATTCCAAATTTATGATAAAAAAAACACTACGGCTTTTTAGAAATTTAAAATATTCTTTAATTTCCGAAAAATTATTTTTAAAAAAGTAAAACTAATGTCGAGAGATAAAATTTTTTTCTTTTAACGGAAGAAATTTTAAATGTTTGAGAACTATTTTATATTTTTTTCTTAAATTATACGAAGATTGCAGAAAAAAAATTGTAAAAGAAATAACAGCTTCCTGAATTCTCCTAAATAATGTCTAAAATTTTAAATTTTAAAAGCAAAAAACAAAATTGTTTCTCATTTCGAATTATTATAATTGAAGCACTTGGAATATAAATTATAAATCAGAAGCTATTTCAAAAATTAAATCTAAATATTTTAACTTCAATTTTACATAGCTTTAGATTTTTAATAATAATAGTTTTTTTCAATGTGATAACACTTGTAAAGTATTAGAATATCAGGGGAAAAAAAAGCACCAAAAAAATATATAAGAAAATACAAAACTTAAGTCGTCGTTTTACCCCAACTTAAAATTCCAGTGACAAACTGATCAACAGTGTTATAAAAAAAAATAAACTGCTAATTTCGATATCCGCTAACTTAATTCCTAAAATCATTTATTGTTAATTCAGAATCCCTCAATAAAGAGGAAGTTAACCAATGAAAACTAAGAAAAACAAAAAGGAAAAAATATTGGAAGAAAATTTGAAGAAAGATCATTTGTTTCAAAGATAAATAGATAATTTTTTCTTTCTTTTGGTTTGTTTTTACGATTTGTACCGAAGTGGATCCATCGTATCCCAAAATGACAAACCCTAGAAGTATCCATAAAAATTCAAGGGAAAGGTACATGGATGTAGGCCATCTCTGCGTTGCTGTACCTCATAATGTAATGATGTTTTCTAGAACAATCAGCGGCGATTATGACGTGTGGAATGCATTAAAACAGACTTCAACCAAGGTTTCCCGTTGCCTTCCTCAGGAAATAATTGCGGAATGAAAAGAAAGATGAAGAAGCAGAGAAACAAAGGAAAGGACAATTTTTAAAAATCCCTGTCGATGCCGGGATTCGAAGTAAGGTTCCAACATATCTGTTTCATGAAGGATTGGGCTACCCTTAGACCTTCTGACTATTCCAGAACGACATTTTCTTTTTTAAAAAACAGCATTTAAATTTCCTAAGCTTTTTTATCATCTTTCGAATAAGACATTCCAAAACACTTAATAATTTTAAGCTTTTACCTTATCCCAAATATCTTAATTTTTTCTAACAAAACTCCGCAGTGAATAGATGTGAATCTACAGTGATAAATCTCTTTTTGTTTGGGATCTGTTTGTAAACATATATTCTTATCAAATTATAATGTAGGGAAAATTCTTACTTCTAAGATTTTTTAAAATCGAAAGTTAAAAACACATAGAAATTTAAAAAACTATAGAGACTAAGTGTGTTTTTAATTATTACGGCCAATAACCCTTTGTGTGAGGATTACATTACATTACGCCATTACCAAGTGTAGCACGAATGTACTATATTCGTTTTTACTTCACTGGGACCATAAATTAACGAGGGGAAAAATAATCCGAATTAAATTCCCTCGGCAGAGGTTTATCGCTAACTGGAGAGCTACTATGATTCCGACTATGCAAGGCTTAATTAGGAAGGTAAAATAAATTAATGCGAAAGTGTAACAAAACAATAAAACGTTTAATAAAACAATCTTACTTTAAATTTGAATACAATCTCTCACAGAGAATTTCAAAAGATAAATAAACTAGAAATACATTTCTATTTCTATAACGTTAATTACTTAATGCTTTAAAGTTAGATATTATCTGTGCGAGTTAATCGAAAGTCCGTCTTCGGCTCGCTTGCCTGAGTCTCAATTCTTCGGTTAAAAGTTAATCTTAAAACTTCTGGGCTTGGACGAAGAGAGTCCGAAACTCACTGAAATAAAACAGTACTCACTGGGTAATATTTCTGCTTTCCGTCGAACTGGAACTTCGGACATCCACGTCGTAGATCGGTAATTCTCCTAGAATCCAATATGGCGACCCACGTTCGAAATGGAACAGCTATCTTCGTCCAAATGGCTTTTCACCGAGAATACGTCTTTAAAGCATTGTCTTTCACAGTTTTTATTGAGAGAATCAATCGGGATTTCTTCTCAATAATAGAAGCACACTAATCGCAGCTTTTCACTTAGAAACTGGAGTTCTGCAGTACGGAACTTTGAACTTCACACTGCGGTAACGTACGCCTTCACTATAGCTGGATACTTCGCAGCTATCAAATAACGTAGTGATAAAGGATCCTAATCGTTATCACTGGGATCTTGGAACTAACCGCACTTCAGCGAATAAGGAACAAATCCTATCTTCAGCTAACTTGGAAACGAACTGCCTTGTGCGGAAACCAGGAATACATCCACTCCGCACCGAGACTGCCAACGAACTGCCGATCTGAAGCTTGGCTTTTCTTCTCCGAAAAGCACTGAGCACGGACTCGTTAATTGCGTAACAATGGGCCGCTCGCGCGCTTATCATTGTTTAACAATTACTCACGAGATTTCTGTCCGAAGCCTGAATCGGCGATATGGGCGCTGCCATCTTGAAAACACAGATAATTGAATCACTCACGAGATTTTGTCCTAGGCCTAAATCGGCAACATGGGCGCTGCCATTTTGAAAACATGGATTCAGGAATGCTTTTATCTATTTAGGCCTTCAGTGTGAAATGGAAGATACTGAAAGATAAGTTTTCTTTCACACAAACACACTAAGATTTTCAGTTAAAAACTCCAGATAGTAAAAGATTTTCTACTAAAAGAAGGTTTCTTTAAAATAATATACTTTTCGTAACCGTAGTTGGATGGATAACAAATAGAATAAACAAAGATTAATATAAAATATCAAAGTAATTATTACCAATGCAAAATTTGAATTTTGAAATAAAAGTTTAGGATACTTGAAAAAAAACCACCATGTTTAAAAATTTACTGACTAACATTACTTCTACTGACTTTGAATTGATGTCTAAAAAAATTAAATAATATATCTTACCAGTTCAGCTGTAGTTATTCACGAAACAGAATTGCAAAGATTTTTGATCTGAAGACGTTACAATACACTTTATATATAAATCAGATCCTGCCTTATCAAAAGATGCCATATGCTGCAGACAATTCGAATAATTCTCAAGGTGGAAAAAGTAATATAGAATAAATATGCGGCTGGTCTTTGACGTTGATTATAAATAATTGAAATTAAAGGTATTTATTTTCAATTAGATATAATCAACGTCAAAGACTAGATGCTTAGTTATTCTATATCACTTTTCTAATTTTCTTATATAATTTTCTTATCAATTTGATTTATTATTGGTATAAATCAAATTGAAAAGAAAATTAGAGTCAAGTGTTACAAACGTGCAGCTGTCTGGGAAACAGAAACTTTTAACATACAAAAAATTTCCAGTTGAATTGATAGGACCTCAATTTCCTTTTCTTAAAATTCCTAAATATATTTAAAACAGTCTTTGTGATGGATTTAGTCATAGAAACAATAAATAGTTTTATATAGATTTAGAATCTTTAATTAGAAGTCTTAAAATTGTTTTCTTCAAATCGAAACAGAAAGTACTTCTAGCAAATCTTTCGGAGAAAAGGATCTACCGACCTTTCAAGCAATAATAAAACAGAAAAAGGAAAAACAAAATATTTTTATTTTTGGATTGGGAATCGTAGGGAAGGATCTTCTCCGATCTCGTTAAGTCAATAGTACTCAGAAAAGTTTTGAAAATTGTTCATTTTGGCAAATTACTTTAACACTGAATTCTTTTGCAATTTAATTTCTTATTAGCTTAAGATGAATTCTTTTGCAATTTAATTTCTTATTAGCTTAAGATTTTGTTATTACAGTTTATCTGAATCAAATTTCCCTGAATTATAAATTTCTCTAAATTAAAATTTACGAAAATGCGAGATTCCATTCTACTATTTATTTTGTAAAAGATAACAATCGTTAAATAAAACATAACTTCACGTTTATTAAATGAATTATATTTTATTTTTCGTACGAGGTAATATCCTTACTTTCAAGAACAAAAGAATGAAGAAACTTTGCGGCATTGCATTCGAAAAGATTTTTCAAAATAATGATGATCAAAATAATAATAAAATAATGATAAATATAATATATATTATATATGAAGTTCATTATGATTTAAAAGTGTAAAAAGAGACAATTTTACAGAATGAAATAAGAAATCAATGAATATGGTATTAGTAATTTTAAACACTAAAATATATTTTTAAAGTGGTTAATCATCTTTTCTCATTTTTGAATGTTGCTAATATTCGTTTTTAAAACTTACACTTAGCCTTAGATCATTGTCCACTGTGTCGACACAATAGATGTTACTAGAATTCTGAATTTGCTATCGAATGACATCTTTCACACCCCTATGTAGTGCATCGTCTTTGATAAATTTCATGTGTCAGTGCTTCTTTCTTTTTTTTTTTTTTTACTGCTCAAGAATTACAGAAACAAAAAAAAGCAGACGATCTTTCATACTTTAAAAGCATTCGGACGAAGAAATCCTTATAATTGAATTGAATTTGAATTTATTCTCTTATAATTACAAATATATTTAGTATATTTACAATAATATCAATATTTTCTCTTCCCCCTTTTCCTTATTATATAAATCTACCCAAAAATAATACTGTAAAATACTAAACATAAGAAAAGATATACTAAATATTCTAATTAATTAAACCCCTGTGCGGGCTACTGCCTTGACAGAGGGGGGTGAGGATGCCCCTTTTTTTTTTAAATATAATTACTATTTATACTTCTGTATTTTTTAAAATATTTTTCGGCATCGACCTCCAGAACTTTATTAGCAGGTCATATGACTGACATCAAAGTGGAAATGTGTTTCAATAATCAAAGTTTTATTCCCCACAAGTGTTAATTATCCTTTATTTATTATACTTAATTCTTGAAATGAGCCCGTTTAAGATGGAGGATTTTTTTTCCGTGGTTATTTATTCTCTGTAGAGATTTTATAGTTTCAGCTAATTCTCTTCCTGAGAGTTATAGTGCAACCAACATACGAAGACACTCGGATCAAGTCACGTGGGATGTGACAGCAGCAGCACCCTCTCTTACAGAGTTCAAAGCAAAACTTCATTTAAATAGCATCTATTTGAAATGAGAAAAGCTTAATGTAAATTTTACTTGTGAGAAATTATTAAATAAATGCTTACCAAATAAATGATTCCGTTGCTGTCTTGTTACATTATTTTTTATTTTTTTATATTAAAAAAACATTTTTAATGTATTTTATTGATTTTTTTTTATTTTTGGTTTTTAAAATCAGCGTATTTCATTGATCTTTTATTAAATATTATGACCCTAAAAAGAGTCTTTATTAAAATTTCTGTATAATCTTTATTTATTTTTACATGAAGAAACTTCGGGAGCTAATTCTAAAGTAAAGGAATAAAGTTATATAAACATAGGTCCGGAACTGCTTCGGTAGCGAGTTACGGCTAGCGAAAGATTTCGCCCATAATTTAGTACCCTGGGTGAAATGAAGACTTGCTGGAAGCCTGGGAAGGTAAAGTGAGGAGCGAAATCAGTGGTTTCTTATGGTTGTTGACCTGAAAAATAGAATGAAACACGTCGCAGAACTGTATCTCTCATTTGTTTGAAGCTTATCCCACGTGAGCCCACAAAAAAGGGATCGAGAAACAACGTGTTTTTTGTGTGACATACAATAACGTTGTTAAAATAGGTTAGACACCAGAGCCGGCGTTAGAGGGTGGCGAACGGGACGAAGGTCCCAGGCCCCGTGCTTGTGGGGGCCCCGCACCTGGTTAGAAGAAAGAGGATAAAATAGAATTTTGGGGGTTTTTTTTGGTTGTTATTATAAGATTGTCAAGGGCCCCGCAAAATTCATCTTGCCCGAGTCCCCGCACCCTCCTAGCGCCGGCTCTGTAGACACAAAATTGTAGAACAAAACTTGTAGAACATTTATTTCTGAACAAAACGGTGCAAATACAGTATACAGAAAGTGAATAGATTTTGAATTACACTCATATATTATTTAAAATTAAGTTAAATTTAATACAGATTTAATGTGTTTATTTCTGTTTACAATTTTCTTAAATAAACCAAATGAAATTGTATTCATTCTTAAAGATCTATCTCTATTAAAACAATTTGCTATATTGATTAGTCCCGATTCTATCATATATCTTTCATTTTCCTCTTTAGCATTATAAATGATTTCCACTATCGGATCTGGATTATGTGATAAACTTATTACATGATTAGCCCAATCCGATAATCCTGGCTGATTATTTTGGAATGCTCTAATATGTTCTTTTAGGAGTTCATCCACCGCTCTTCCTGTATTTCCTATGTAGAATTCGTGACAAGTTCGACATTCTAATTTATATACAACTCCCATACAATAAAGAACATTTACTTCTTTCTCTTTCCTTTTTTTAAACAAACTGTTACCCTTGTAATAAATCATTTTCATATTATTTTCTGTGAATACCTCTCTTACATTCTTCTCTATTGTAAATCCAATCGGAAACTTAACGTATTTACAATTGCTAATTTGATTTGGAATGACATTAGCTTTTGGTGCTTTTCGTAGTTCAGCAGGGCTGTCCTTTAACTGCGTAAATGCTTCATTCATACGGGCAAGTAGCGCCTCACGGGAGTTTACTTTGAGCGCGTGAACCTTTACAATTAATAATGTACTTTACGACACACATGTTCATTATACTTTTACAATTACTGTATAAATGTAACATTTAAAGTTGTAATAAATATTTACTCTGTTTATTATGAAATTAACAACGTTATTGTCGGCCATGTGTATAAGATGTGCTGTTTTGTTCTGACGAAGCGTTCATTTACTCGACTATCTAATCACGTTCTGTATACTGTATTTGCACCGTTTTCTTCAAAATTAAATGTTCTACAACTTTTGTTGTAAACTTTTGTGTCTCTCACCTACTTTACCAACGAAATTGTACGTCAAATGGACAAAACGTTGTTTCGCGATCCCTCTTTTGTAGATTCCACGAGGGATACGCTTACAAACATAGGGAGATACAGTTCTGTCACATGTTTCATTCAATTTTTCAGGTTAACAACCATAAGAAACCACTGATTTCGCCCCTTACTTTACTTTCCCAGACTTCCAGCAAGTCTTCATTTCACCCAGGGTACTAAATTACGGGCGAAATCATTCGTTAGCCGTAACTCACTGCCGAAGCATTGCCGGACCTAATAACTTTATTTCTTTACTTTTACACGTAGAATTAGCTCCCGAAGTTTCTCTATGTCTTCGTGAATAACCTCACAAAGATAATATTAACCTCAGTTATTTATATTTTAATTTGTAAAATTTGAAATTCAAAATATATTGGTCAAACTAAATTGGAATTACATTTTAGAATTAATAATCATAGATCTTTTGTTAAAAATAATTATAGCAACTCTTTTGAAATTAAACATTTTTAAATACGTAATTTTCAAGATTCTCTTGTCATAAAAATTTTAGATATTATAGAATATGAAAATTTAAGATTAATTAAGGAAGCCTATTATATGCTTAAATATTATACAGTTTACCCTATGGATTAAATGAAAATTTTTTTCAAAATAATGTTTTAAGTAATATTGGTAATATATGTATATATAATTGGTGTAATTTAAAAAAAGATAATTTGAATTTAAAACAATCAAAAGCTTATTCTAAATTTCCTCAATTTAATTTTTAAAATAAAATTAATTTTAATAAATTTGTAAACATTTTGGAAAATAATTTTGATAATTTTAATATGGATAGAATTTCTTTAGTTAAAAAAATTTTATTTCTTTTAAATAAATCTAAATTAAAATATTTTTTTAAAAATTTTGATTTCAAAATTAAAAATACTCATCTTCAGCATTTAATTTTAGATATTATTAAGTTTAGATTAAAATTAACAAAAATAAATTTTAATACAGATAAGAAAAATAAAGAATTAATTTTATTTCATTTTACTTCAATATTTTTTGATAAAAATCAATATTGGTAAAACGCTTAATTCTTATATTAAATCTAAATTTCCATTAGCTATATATTTAATGCCTATTTTTAAATATGAATTACCAATTCGAAAATTCATTTGTAATTATAAAACTACTTCAAGTTCTAATGTAAATTCTGATTGTCAATGTAAATTATATAATAAAAAATGTAAGTGGAATTTTCATATTGTGACAGCAAACAATTAATTGATATATTTATTAGAGATATAAATAATTTGACATTAGAAACCAGTTTTAAATATAACTTATGAAAATTTCATTGAATGGAAACCTAATTTATTATCCAAAATTAATAACATTAACTTTACATCATATGATAGATTAACAATTTTAAAACAAATCATAAATTTAATTTATGTAAAATTAAAAAAACTATTTCTATTTATCACAAAAATTATATTTTTACTACCATAGATAAAGCACATAATAATTTGGCTGTTATTTGAAAACAATTTTATTTTGATAAAATTAAAGAATTACTACATGATCAATCTGTTTTTTTTTTTTAAATAATAAGTCTAAAGATTCTATTTTAAATAATTTAGATAAATGTTTTTTAAAATTTAAAGATCAATTCAAAACATTTAAATATAAAAGAATTAAAATTAATAGAAATTTAAAATTATTTATTCTTAAACCCAAAAATGCATAAAATAGATAAATTTAGAATGATTTGTATTACTACTAATTCTATTTTAAAGCAATCAAATATTATTTTACAAATTTTTCTTAAAAACTTGCATGAAATTATTACAAATAAAATTAATCCTGATTTTTATTGACTTATTCATAATCATGATGACGTTATTAAATATGTAAATAATATTAAAATTTTTAATATAATACAGCAGATTTTGAAAACTTATTTACAAATATACCTTTAGATTCTTTATTACAACAAATAAAATTCCTAATTTCAGAATTTAATATAGACAATTTATTTGATCGTTCTTAATTTTCTTAAATTTATCATAAGTCTTCTTAATTCTCCCTCTTCTAGACATTCTATCTATTGAAAAGTCTTCAAATCTTCAAAATAAAACAAAAATAAACGTATAAAACCATACATTTATTGAAATAAATGTTTAATAAATAAGGACAATAAAATAGTTTTAAAATATTACAGAAAAGAATTCAAGAGTGACCACTTATTAAACTTTGCATCAGGACATAGTTTTCATATAAAACGAAACATCATTGAAAATTATTTAAGAAGGATTGATAGGTCATCAAGCTGTGAAGAAGATTACAAAATAGAAATTGATAAAATGAAAACAATTCTAATCAAAAATGGATATACTGAAACTTTTATCGATAATAGTATCCAAAAGTTCAACACATTCAAAATAAAGGAATTGGATATGGATAAGGAAAGGAAAAAAGTGTTTATTCCTTACCTAAATAAAAATAGTATTGGACTGCAAAGGATTTATAAGAAATTTAACATTGATGTAGGTTTCTATTACAGTAATAAAATAAAAAATATTATTTGTAAAAAACTAAATACAAGTGACAAAAAAGGGGAAATGCGGGCTATTTACAAAATAGAATGCATGATTTGTGATGCGTTCTATCTTGGAGAAACCAAAAGAACAATAAAAGAACGGGCATTGGAACATAATTCATACATAAAAAACAAATTAGAGGAGAAATCGGAATTGGCTGAACACTGTATGAATAAAAATCATTGTGTAAAAAATGAAATCAAAATTGTATGTATTGAAAAAGATTGTAAAACGAGAAAAACCATGGAAAGTCTACTAATTAGAAATACCAAAAAGATAAATATTAATAGAAATGAAGGTGTTAATGTAAACAAATTTATTGTGGAAATGGCCAAAGAGTTTAACAATATATGTATTTCAAATTGTAAAAATAAGGTGAAAATTAAAGAATTAGGAGAATAGCATTTGTAAGTATTGTTGTAACAATACAATTTCATGAATGTCTCATATCTGTATCGTTTTCCTCTACTTGTTTGTAACGTATTGTTGTTTTTCGGCTTTGAAAAAGAAAAGAAGTCATGTCTTTTCGAAAATTAAGAAATATTTATTTCAATAAATGTATGGTTTTATACGTTTATTTTTTCTTAAATTTAATTAATATTATAATTATATTGAATTTGATGATGAAATATATTCCCAAATCAAAGGTTTTGGAATGGTGGTAAATTATAGTAGCAATCTCGCTAATTAATTTTTATTGGCTTACGAATATCAATTTTGTATTAATATCCCTTTCCAATTTAAAATTTATAGAAATGAAGATGATTTGATTATTTTTAATACTAGTTTTACAATTGATTATATAGAAGACAAAATTTATAAAAATATTATTAGCTTACAAATAACTAATAATAATTCTAATTTTGTTGATTTTTTAGATTTATGAATATATTATCATCAAGAAATTCTATATATTAAATTATTTGCATTAATAAATTCTTCATTTTTATTTCCATTTAAAATTAATAAATTTCATAAATTTACTAGTAATGTGAGTTTAAATTTATTTAAAAATATTCTTATACAAGAACTCAAAAGATATCTTGATATTAATTCTAAATTTGAAGATTTTTTAAATAATTTAAATTTGAAATAAATCTTCTTACGACTACATACTTGATAATTCCTTTATTTAACTCCTAATAACACCTAATAACATCTACCAT
>JAFIDM010122662.1:8901-20358 GCA_023159025.1 Thereuonema tuberculata | reverse complement strand
ATTTAAAAACTCAAATTGAGGTCTAATAATAGAATTAAAAATTAAAATTGAAATTTTCAAGATTAAAATAATCAATAATCAATAATAAAATAATAATAATAAATAATGATCAAAGCAGTCATCAAATGTAATTGACTTATATTATCCTTTCATCTGCAATTAAACAAAACTGGCTAAAAATAGAAAGGAAAAGAAGAAGGAATTCAAAAGCTACAAGAACACGAAAGAATTTTAATTATCTACTGGAAATTTGAAACTAAATAATAAAAAACAGTTAAGCTTGTAGAAGCAATTGCTGTCTCTTTCAATTAAGAAACTATAAAAATTGATTTTCTGAGACCCATACAGTAAAATTATTTATAAAAATTTAAAAACAAAATTGAGATGAAAATTAATTTGAACTTAAGATAGAAAATAATGTTCGATCAAATCATAGAAACCTCATACATAGAAGCACTGTAAATAATTATGTTAATTTATTGCAACTTATTATCTAAAGTTTGCAGTGTCACTATTATTTTATTTGTAAGTTTCTTATTATAATAAAAACAAAAAAAAAAGTTTCTTAGCTTTCTTAAGAATTGTTTGCCGATTTCTAAGTTAGGAATGTATATCCTAGAAATTCTATCAAGACTTTTCAAATATACAACCATTTCACTAATGACATTAAAAAAAAGAAAGAAAATTTATATATATTGAAAGCTTTCTTAGTCTACTGAGTCGGCAGAATTAATTTATTTGAATATTCTAAATTTTAAAATTTATCTTTTCTAAATAATAGTATTTAATTAAATTCCTATTTAACTTAATATAACGTAATCTCTACTGGTTAGTTTATTTCCTAAGCTTTAATTTCTCAAATGCAGTTTGAATAGGTCAGATCTCGTTTCTTTTTTTTTGTTAGTTTTTTTAAATAGTTAATTATTAACAATTAACTTTATTTCCATAAAGATAGTTGTCTACATGTTATAGGGTTTTTTGTGTGTTTTTTAGGGTAGAAATTCTGGTCGATTTTAAGGTTTATTTATAATAAAAAATAATTAAAGAAAAAGATAAAATCTAAAAATATTAAGACCCAGTTAATGAAACAAATAAAAATAAAAAGCTAAATTTCGTTATTGTAATAGTAGCGTTTTTCAAATTTTACAATTTGAATAATAGTAAAGGTTTAGTAGTATTAATAGTTTTAATAATATTTTCTTAATAATGTAATAAAATGTTTTTGTTTTCTCTTCAAGGTAAGGGCCCTTAACAACGTTCCCAAACTCCCAGGAAATTTGTTCTTGACCTTCTGATTTAAAAAAAATGTTCGGAAGTTTTACCCTTCAAGTAAGATGTAAAATATGTAGTTTCTTGATGTTGAAAAAAAAATTAAGATTAATTAATTAAAATTAAAACTGAAAAAGCTCAAGTTAGAATCAAAATTGACTAGGAATCTATAACCAATAATACGTCCAATCTCTGATAAAAGAAAGTTGTTTACTTGGTATTCTCTTTCTAATTCTAGTTTGAAGTGTTTAGTTTTGTGTGATTAGCGCCACCATAACCATATGTAGCACGAATGTACTATATTTTTTTTTTTTTACTTCACTGGGACCATAAATTAGCGAGGGGAAAAATAATCCAAATTAAATTCCCTCGGCAGAGATTTATCGCAAACTGGAGAGCTACTATAATTCCGACTATGCAAGGCTTAATTAGGAAGGTGAAATAAACTAATGCGAAAGTGTAACAAAACAATAAAACGTTTAATAAAACAATCTTACTTTAAATTTGGATACAATCTCACACAGAGAATTTCAAAAGATAAATAAACTAGAAATACATTTCTATTTCTATATCGTTAATTACTTAATGCTTTAAAGTTAGATACTATCTATGCGAGTTAATCGAAAGTCCGTCTTCGGCTCGCTTGCCTGAGTCTCAATTCTTCGGTTAAAAGTTAATCTTAAAACATCGGGGCTTGGACGAAGAGAGTACGAAACTCACGGAAATAAAACAGTACTCACTGGGTAATATTTCTGCTTTCCGTCGAACGGGAACTACGAAGTCTCCTTCGGACATCCACGTCGTAAATCGGTAATCCTCCTAGAATCCAATATGGCGACCCACGTTCGAAATAGAATAGCGATCTTCGTCCAATGGCTTTTCACCGAGAATACGTCTTTAAAGCATTATCTTTCACAGATTTTATTGAGAGAATCAATCGGGATTCCTTCTCAATAATCGAAGCATACTAATCGCAGCTTTTCACTTAGAAACTGGATTTCTGCAGTACGGAACCTTGAACTTCAAACTGCGGTAACGAACGGCTTCACTATAGCTGGACACATCGCAGCTATCAAATAACGTAGTGATAAAGGATCCTAATCGTTATCACTGGGATCTTGGAACTAACTGCACTTCAGCGAATAAGGAACAAATCCTTTCATCACTGGGAAACTTGGCGCTAGGAAGCGGACTCTCTTGCGGCCGTCAGGAACACATCCTATCTGCAGCTAAACTACCAACGAACTGCGTTGTGCGGCGACCAGGAAACAGATCCTCACCGCACCGAAACTACCAACGAACTGCGTTGTGCGGCGACCAGGAACACATCCTCTCCGCACCGAAACTACCAACGAACTGCGTTGTGCGGCGACCAGGAACACATCCTCTCCGCACCGAAACTACCAACGAACTGCCGATCTGAAGCGTGGCTTTCTTCTCTGAAATGCACTGAGCACGGTCTCGTTAATTGCGTAACAATGGGCCGCTCGCTTATCATTTTTTAACAATTACTCACGAGATTTCTGTCCGAAGCCTGAATCGGCGATATGGGCGCTGCCATTTTGAAAACACAGATAATTGAATCACTCACGAGATTTTGTCCTAGGCCTAAATCGGCAACATGGGCGCTGCCATTTTGAAAACATGGATTCAGGAATGCTTTTATCTATTTAGGCCTTCAGTGTGAAATGGAAGATATTGAAAGATAAGTTTTCTTCACACAAACACAAGTTTACACTTGTCAATTTTTATAAGATTATCATAAGTTGTTCATAAATTATAAAAATTCAATAATTGCACTTAATTATAGTTCGCTAAGTAAAACTAAATACATTGAAATACTGGGACTACAGGAGATAAATCTGGAAATCAAAAATTTAAAAGATAGTTTATATTCATATTGAAAACTCATTGATAATATGCTCAAGAAAAATATGGTTTCATAATAAGATGAACAGTACCAAATAAATCTTATGAAAATATATTTTACATTAAACAACCACTTTTAAATTTAAGGAAATAAATAAAATATATAAGTATAAAAGAATTATCTTAAAATCCAATAATTGGAAATCCCTAAATGAGTCTACTGTTAAAGCAGTATTATTTTTATTTCATTTTCTCTTCTTAAGCAGATGCTAAGAGTGCCTAAGTTTTAATTTCTTTCCACAGCCCAAGGTGGGAAAGTGCCAGATAAGTAGAGATGGTTGGCAAGACAGTTGCTAAAGTTGTAGCGACTTAACCTATGTTTTATGAGAAATAGATGCAAATTAAACAGTGGCCAACATCTTTGCCACAGTAATTAAAACGTCAGATTAGGCTTCAGTAAGAAGCTTAAAATCGATGGTGGTGCTTCAAAGAATTTCAGAATGCAGATCATATTACAAGCTGATGATGAGTAAACGAATTTCTCAAAGTGAGATGGATTTCAGAAAAAAAAAAAATGGGCAATGTTAAACATTTGAAGAATATCTTATATCGACTCTTTTGAACTCATGGACTAATATCAGAAATTCCATCTGTACTTACGAAAAGATATTAGAATTCGTTTAATTCAACTTTGTGTTTTGAATAGAAATTCGTTAAATATTCATCCGCATTATACACTTTTAAGTACACTTTTAAGTAAATGCAGAATATCTTTTTTTCATATTTTTAATAGTTTATCGAGAAGAAATAAAAAGTTTTGAGGGTAACTGGGGTCAATTGCAACATAGAGCGTTTGAACATTTCATTGTTTTAAGATAGACCGTTGGCCAAACAGTTGGTGAACGACGAATCAATGTAAGTTAGTTAATTTCTCAACTGCATGCTGGAAGATTCGGCCTGTATTCCTCTTTTGCAAAAGCCAAGTTTTTAAGAAATCTTGCGCTGCTTTGCTATTGGTGCAGCCTCATTTATATAATTAAAATACTAAAACTTTCTGAATTGATTGCTCTTCAAAAGGTAATCATTAAATTTCGTATTACTTTCTCGTTTTGAAACACGAAAAACTTTGTCTTGAAATGCAGTGTTAATGACGAGGACGCTGGTAGTATTAAGCCATGGAAACTTCGTCTTTTTCATTCATTACCAACTTATTTTGAAATTCAAAATATAATAATGTCCTTCATGACATGCTTTCCAAATTAAGAGAGAAATTACGATGCTACGTTATTGTTCAGATGTCACTGTTAAAATCTAGTACGCCTAAATTGAAGGAAACAACGTTATCTTAGAAGCAATCTAGTCCTTTCGAATTCACCTAAGAGTTTAAATATTTTTTAAAATGAATACATAACAAAGGCTTTAATTCAAAGACTAATCTAATCGTATCAAATGAATTTCTAAATTTCTATCAAAAGTAGTAAGTTTCCATCGTCAATATCTGGGAGCACCGCAGTGCCCCCGCCAAGACGAGCCGAAGGCAGGAAGGGCACTACATACCTTTTCTGGAAGTGTTTCGTCGTATTTTCGAACCCTTATAGCTTCGGCCTGGATAATACTAGAGCGCTCAAATTTTCAGGATAAGATGCAGTTAGCAGACTAATGAAATACGCTAAGTTTCATTTATTTAGCTTTTATACTTTGGATTTTATTAATATCTAAAATACGTCGATTCCGTCACTGACTCACTGACTCACTGACTCATGATCATCAAAACCTCTAGGGTACTTCCTGAAGTCCTAGAAAGCTGAAATTTGGTATGCAGGTAGGATTAGCACACAAACAACAAAAAAATTAAGAAATCCGTAACTTTCACCCTCCAACTCCTCATAAAGGGGGGGTCTGGTTATGTATTATCTGGTTATGTATTACCCTCATAGCTTCGGCCTGGATAATAGTAGAGAGCTCAAATTTTCAGGATAAGATGCAGTTACTATACTTATCAAATACGCTAAGTTTCATTTATCTAGCTTTTATACTTTGGATTTTATTAAGATCTGAAATACGTCGTACCCTCAATGCTTCGGCCTAAATAATACTGTGTAATAATTGATTTCTTACAAAATTGCAAACAGCTTGTAAATACAAGTTGACCAATAGAAAAACAGAAAAGTAGGGTATTGAAAAAAAATCCATTTTTTAAATAATCTTAAAACTAAATTTAGTTGTAATAGATAATCCCACCCAAAACATTTCATGTAAAATAAGTTGCCAAGACTCACATGTCATAATGCTTTCACTGTTAAAAAGATATGAGATCTCATGTAGAGCCAAGCCCCTAACTCTACGAGGCCTAACTCTAAAAGCCCTAACTCTAAAAACCCTATATCTTGGTCAAAAAGTATGGCTTGGCCGTTTCATGGAACTATTTCATCTCACCCAAAATATTTCATGTAAAATACGTTGCCAAGATGCTCATAACGCTTTCACTGTTAAAAAGTTATCAGATTTCATATAGTGCCAAGCCCCTCACTATACATGCCTAACTCTAAAAACCCTACTATCTTGGTCAAAAAGTATGCCTTGGCATACACATATCCTTTACATAACTCCATGGGATTGTCTGTGTGACAGCCACGAAACGGTCAAGGCATACTTTTTGACCAAGATATAGGGGTTTTAGATTTAGGGCTTGTAGAGTTAGGCCTCGTAGAGTTAGGGGCTTGGCTCTACATGAGATCTCATATCTTTTTAACAGTGAAAGCATTATGACATGTGAGTCTTGGCAACTTATTTTACACGAAGCGTTTTGGGTGGGATACTTATTTCATTTTTAGATAGTAGTTACTTTACACTACAGTTGTATCTCCAAAAACTCCACCGACAGTTTGTTATTTAATTGTCAATTTTTTATATTAAATGATAACAATTGAGCTATGTCTCATTTTTGTTTCCTGTTTTTGCATTTTGAAAGAATTCGCTATTTTTAGAGAAAAAAAGCACAGAAAGAAAACATAGATTCAGAATTCTTCAACCTTTATCTAGTTACGTAATGAAAACATTCAAAATAAATGACAAATAGTTTTTCGGAAGTCCATTCTTAAGGAAAATTTAAAACTTTTAAAAATTATTTCCAACGAATAACTTGAGTTTTAATTTATTTGAATCTAAATGCCAGTTAGGCTTAAAAAAATAACGTTTGTGACATCTATAGGTAAGATTATTTTTTCTTACAAAATTTCTTTTTTTCAATTTTTAAAGATCTATTCAATGAAAGCTATATAATAACAAATTATTCAATTAACTTTCAAGATTTAATCTGAAATTTAATGTTTTGAAAAAAATTCTTCAGCAATGCTTTTTCAGCAATTCAGCAATTAAGCCAAGGTATAAATATTAAATTAAATAGAACGTCTTTAATGTCATAACAATGAAATGGCTGCATATCTTGGTAAAGAGCGTGGCACAAATATATTTTAGGTTAGAGTGACAAAAAAAAAGAGAAAAATAACAAAAATACGACTATAACTGTAATTTTATGTTTTTAACTGAACTTTTAATTAAAAAAACGTGGCAAATTCATATCAAAGGTAAGAGATAAAAATAATTTCAATCTAAACCTCTGCAATTTGTCATTAGAATTAAGTTTGCCAATTTATAAATTGTTTGCTCTTCAATTAGTCTATATCTGAAATTTTATAAGACTTAAGATTTAATTTATGCAATAAGGTTAGAACCTCATAAAATAAGATATGAAATTCATCCTCATGAAAAAAAAAATTGAGTCTCATAAGAAATTGACATTCATAGAACAACATTTGAAGCTCATGTAGTCAGATAAAAAGCTCATAGAGTGCGACTAGAAAGTCATAGAATAAGACCGAAGCACACGGAATAAAATTAGAAATACATAGAATACGACTAGAAGCTACTAGAATAGGATTTTAAGCTTTTCCTCATGGAAAAAAATAAATGTCAAGAATAAGTCCTAAAACTCTTAGAATAAGATAACAAGATAACTAGAATAGGATTAGGAGGATCACAGAATAAACTCACAGATTAAGAACAGAAACTCAGAAAAGATATGAATCCCATACAATAAGATTTGACAACCTAGAATAAGACTATGCGTAGGATTTGAAACTTCTAGAATAAGACCAGAAGCTCAGAGAATAATATGAAGAAGCTTTTAGAAGAAGAGTTGGAGCTATTCCTCATGAAAAATAATTTAATCTGACAAAATTACACTTGACGCTCATAGAATTATACTTGAAACTCTTAGAATACAATTTAAAGCTCTACAGTAAGATTAGAATTTCTTAGAATAAGATAAGACAGAAATAAGATAGAAAATAAGATAGATACAGAAATAAGATAGATAATCTCATAGAATAAGACTAGAAGCTCATGGAATAAGATCTGCAGCTCTTCCTGATGAAAACAAATGAATTTCATAGAGTAAACTTGAAACTCATAGAATCGAACTTGCAGCTTCTATAAAAATAATAACATTTCCTAGAATAAGATGAAAAGCTTATAGAATACAACTTCAAAGAATAATGCTCAAAGTTCATGGAATAAGATTTAAAACTCTTAGAATAAAACTTGAAACTCAAGAGAATCTGCTTTGAAACTGTTTCTAATGAAAAAAACTTGAATGCCAAAGAATAAAACATCTTTTCCTAGAATAAAATTTGAACCTCATGTACTAAGACTTAAAGCTCATGGAAAAGGACTTAAAACTTATCGAAGAAGGTTTGAAGCACATAAAATAAGATTTGATACGCTTACACTTAGAATAAAACTTGAAAGATTTCGCCAATAGAACTACGCTTAAATAATAACATTTAAAAATCAAATCGTAGAATTAGATTTTAAATTCTTGCCCCATGATTAAGATTAGAAATTCTTGATTTTAGGTCAAGACTTTAAACTTATTGAAGAAGATTCCAAGATCTTGGCCATAGAAAAGTATTTGGAAATATTAGAATAAGATTATCATCTCTTAGATAAGATTTGAAATTCAGAGACTAATATTAGATCCTCTTGACCATATAATAAAACTTGCAACATACAGAGTATCATTTGAAGCTCTTAGATAAGATTAGAAGCTCTTGTCAATTCATTAATACTTGAAGTTCGTACAATAAGATCTGAAGTTCATGAAGATGTGGAGATGGTGAAAGAGGCGAGCGGAGACACATTCCTTTAGAACATTTAATTTCATAATAGGAGATCAGAAGCTGAAATAGAAGAAATGAAATCAAAATTTGATTACTAAACTTAAACTTTTTAATTTTTTGTAAGAGTTGACTGAAATTTGATTCTAAAGAATCAGTTTTATTATATATATATTAAGAAACATCAAAATTTGACTTAAAGCGACTATGATAGCGATAAAAAATGGCTTAATATAACATAAGAGTATTGTGTATCTTTTCTTCTACGTTTAGATATACAGAAAAAAAAGGAAGAATATGTTCATAAGAAAAGTTGATTTAGTGAAATGTCTTTTAAAATGGTTAGAAAAATATAAATTTTAGCTTCGATTTCATACTATATTGTTTATCTTTATCTGAGCTGAAGGGGAAATTATGATATTTCAGGTTTTATAAATGTTTTAGACCTTAGTAAATCATACTTTTAATATTCTTAAGAGCCATTTTCTCTTCTCATTGTACAGAAAGAAAGAGAAATGCTCTTTAGACATTTTCTACTTCAATATGTTAAGAAACAAACTGTTTTTTTTTTAGAAGATTTATTTTTCTGAATATTGTTCTTTCTTTCTTATTATAAGAAGGAAAATGATGATCGACCTGAAGGTATATCGGATCTCAAGATTAGTGTTAGATTTGTAAGGAATTATCATCTGAACTCTTATAATTATCAGAATAATTTATCAACTCTTATTTATTTTTAGTTATCAATTTCATAGCAATATATAAGATTTTCTAGTTAATTATGACAAAGGTAATTCACTTTTTTAGTATTTGTAACCACTATTTGATAACATTGATATCAGGATAATAATTTGGTAATTTCTTAACATTGCTTGGTTATTTCTTAAGACCGATCTATAATCACGTAAACGAAAATGAAATTTTTTGTTAGTAAGAATCCAGTTTAACAAATATCATATTAAAAATAAGGAGACTTAGTAGTGAAAGAAAACATAGGAGCAGGATATCGTGACAACGTTCTAACATTTTCTAGCTTGAGAATTAAATAAGACTTATAAGTCTTAAGCAATAAAAAGAAAACCCCTTCCAAAATCAATAATTATTTAAGAAAAATTATTAAAAGGTGGAGAACAAAAACAAAAACAAAAAAACTACAACAACAGTCAAGGATTTTACAGTTTCACAAATCTAACAATTTAAAAAGAATTATTTTAAAAATATTACAATAAGATCTTTTAGTTCATTGAGCTCAGAGAAGGCTTACTGTAATAAATGTAAAAATAAAATTGTAAGATTACAAAGAAAAATAGAAGCAGAAGTAGATTTTTATAAAGTAACATTAATAAGATTCAGAAAATCTTTAACAAGTTGTAGCTTTACAAACATAAGATAAATTAGTCAAACTAATGTAAGAAGAGAGCTCCTTTTTATTTCTATCTTAAAACCCTTTTATGTTTAAAACTAATGAAACTGTTTAATAGAAGATTTGTAATGAAAAGAAAGGCCTTGAAAAACTGACATTAAAAGTAAAAAAAGATGTTTTAAATGCTTTTGTTGGAAAAAAAAAATACTCTTTAACGATATCTTTCTGAAAATGAGACGATATCAGAATTTCCATTCATATTGTTTAACAATAAGGTATTACAATAGTTTTACTATAGTTCTTAAATACAGCAACTGCATATGCTAAGACGAATGAAATTAAAAAAATAAGTTTTGCCAAAGATTTTAGAAATTACTAGTGTCTAACAACGTTGCTTGATAAAAAAAAAACCTAGTCATTTATTTTTTCTTGAAACTTTTACAATGTTTTTAAAAATTCAAATGTAAGGCTAAAAAGAAAAAACAAAAAGATCTGAAAAAAAAAGTGTGAAAAATTTATTTAAAAAAAAATCTAAGATAGTTTTTAATTTTTGCTATTGAAATTGTCATGTTTTAGTGGACGAAAAATAAGTAAAATCACTATTTTGATTTTCAGAACAAAAATGGTTATAAACTGATTTCTGATCTGTGTTAGTTGGAATTTTTTACTCGTGTTATCTATTTTATTTTAATTAATTTCAAAATAGAATCCGCTTATTACTAAAAGTCAATGTTCTCGATTAAATTTTCACTGTAAACCTACAACTGAAAATCTTCAAAGAAAGTCATTAACAATAAAAAACCAATAGGCCTAAAGTTTTGAACAAAACCATCTACAAGAGCATCTTTATCCAAGGAGATTTGCTTCATCCTTTTTGGTTTTAAAAATTTCAGGAATAACTGCCAAATTAAATATAGATTTTCATTTTATAACTTTAAGATAAATTTAATAATTTAGAACTTTAAAGATCCAAAAATACGATATTGAAAAATGTGTTCAAAATCGAAAGGCAACCTTTTTATCAATAGGCTACCTACAACCAAATATAAAACTAAAATAAAATTAGAATGGAATTTTATGTCAAGACTTTCTTAAATTCAGTTCATTTCTTAACAATAAACCATAAAAAAAATAAAGTTTTATAAACTCTTTATTTTAACTTCAACTATTTGTTTATTAGAACACAAATTCTTATCGTAATTATCTGTAAAATATGATATGAAATTGCTTAAGTTAAAGAAATTAAATACTTACGAGTGAAAGACAATAAGTTTAAGTATCTTTAGATTTTTATTTTTTGAATTATATTAATTTAACACGTGTCGATAATTGAAAGAAATTCAACAAAATAGTGACATAAACAAAAAAATATTTCGGGAATTCTTACTAAAGAATTAATGTGTATGTCTTTTAGTACTTTGTATTAAGTAACTTTAATTAAAATGTTTATACTTAATTAAGATTCTAAGTTTTTCTTAAACCTAATTTCGAATTAGTTAATATATATTTAGAAGTTTAACACTTTTTACAAGATATAAAATTTGAGCCTTTTTTTTCCAATTTTAAAATATAAGTTTTTTTTTTTTTTTAAAGAATCGGGAAATCCTTAGCATTTTAAAAAGATTCAAATTTTCTTCATGTTAATGTAATATACTTAAAAAAAATAATACTCCTAAGTAATTTTTTTGCATGCGAATTTTGAGAGAAAAACTTCAAGAATTTCTTTTTAATTAAACTTCGCAAAATCAAATTAGAAAAGAAAATACGAAGATATGATTT
>JAFIDM010122661.1:0-20369 GCA_023159025.1 Thereuonema tuberculata | reverse complement strand
TATATTATATTCACGTAGTCTTCCTTAATTGTTATTTAAATTCTTTTTTATTTCGTTACAATTTCATTTTAAGCTGGAGAAGAAGAGACGTGTTATATCTCTTCGAAAATTTCTTTGAATAAATGTGTTTTTTATCGCATTTATTTATGTGAGTATGTTGTGGATTTATAATAATAGTTCCAGAAGAGAAAAAAATAGGAAGAAATATGGAATAAGTATTACTATGATTTTGAAGTGGGGAAGTGTTGGAAGTGGAGGACAAGATAGGTATAAAAAGAAGCCAAGGAGGAGGCATTTGAAGACTCGAACGTTTTGGTGACATCTATGGTATCTCTACAGCTATATGGACTTGACAAACACGGACAAAAAGTTATAATTTGGCAGAACCCACGCCCATCTTCCACGTTATACTGTAGACCCATTCAGTTCAGATTCACCAAAGAAAGTGACAGTGTAGTTTTAGAAGGTAATAGTTTTAGAAGACCGTGGGTTTTGTTTTTTTTTTTCTTTTTTTATTACCCCTAAAAAACTTGAAACATATATCTTTCAGGACGATCTTATTTTTACTTTTGTATCTTGAGAATTTTTCGATGTGAGAGAATACATATCCAAAATATATACCTAATTTGATACAGGTTTGTGTATAGAAGATAAAATAGTCGTCGTATCAATTTTTAGCGATTTTTGGCGACCTACATTAACTGTCATAATATTTCAAAGAGAAACAGTTTTAAATGAAAAAAAAAATAGTTTTAAGTAAAATGAAATGAAAATTTATCCTAAAATGTAAGCATTTAGTTACAGTATGTTGGTAATTTATTTTTATTCAAAACTTTTGGACAAAATAACGAGTAAAGGAATCAAGAATCTATATTACTAAAATCTTTTCTTTCTCTGTCTGTCTTTCTGTCTGTCCGGAGCAATTTTCTGTGAGAATGGAAAATAGAAATAATTTTGACAGTGAAACATCCGCGACAGGAATCGAACCTGCAACCTTCTAATCCGAAGTCAGAAGACTTATCCATTAGGCTATAGGAACTACAACTCTCTTCATATTGTTTTTTGACTTATATCTCCTTTCCTTTCCCCCATCAATAAGGAATGTATTCAACTTTTTTTTTAATCTCAAGATTGTTTATTTATTTCCCATCCGTCAGTTTATTTGTAATTCGAAACTGACAGTTAGAACATTAATTGCCGAAACGTTGCAATATTTTAAATATTCTTATTTAACCAAATTCTATGTGATATTGAAAAATATGTGCGTGTACGCGGCAGTTGTTGGAGCAAAGAAAACAGAGTCAAGAAACAAAGAAGCATTCTTTTTTTGAGATGGAATACCGAAAAATCACTATTTGCAGCTCAAAAACCATCATTATTTTTAACTGTAACGTCACTGAAAAGTGACAATCTATATAACTAAAATCTTTTCTTTCTCTGTCTGTCTGTATGTCAGTAGCAATTTTCTGTGAGAATGGAAAATAGAAATAATGCTTATAATGAAACATCCGCGACAGGAACCGAACCTGCAGCCTTCTGATCCGAAGTCAGACATCTTATCCATTAGGCCATGGGTAAAACTACTCTCTTCATATTGCTTTTTGACTTATCTCTCCTTCTCGTTCCCCGATTAACAAGGAATATTCAGCCTTTTTTTTGAATCTCAAGATTGTTTATTTATTTCCCATCCGTCAGTTTATTTGTAATTCGAAACTGACAATTAGAACTATAATTGCCGAAATGTTGCAATATTTTAAGTATTCTTCCTTAACCAAATTCTATGTGATATTGAAAAACAAGCGCGTGTACGCGACAGATGTTGGAGTAATGAAAACAGAGTCAAGAAAGAAAGAAGCACCCTTTTTATGAGATAGATTACTGAAAAACACTATTTGTAACTCAAATACCTGGAATCCGTCAAAGTTAAGAACTTACCAAAGAACGAGTTTGTCGATAGCATCAATCGAGTAATAAGTCAAAGAATACAAGGTGAGACTTTAAGAGTATTTAAGTGAGAATAAAATTGATACTTCTGATAATCCACAACACGAACATCTCTATCTGCCTGAATATCTGAACTCATTGAATCTCAGCGGTATTCCTCAACATCGTTTGTTATTGAAGATTGGATCTCCATGAATGTTGTTGCATAAAATCAATCCCAAGTTTGGACACTGCAACTTAAATGTCGTTCATTCGATAATGATCTCATAGAAGCCGAAATTATAACAGGAACTCACAAAGGAGATTTTGTTTTCATCTATATGTCTACGATGTCTATGAAACCAAATGATAATCTGTTTCTATTCCCTTTCACAAGAAAGCAATTTTCGATCAGGCCTTCTTACACGATGTTTATCAATAAAGCTCAAGGACAGACTCTAAATAAAATTGCCATCTATTTGGAGAACGTTGTCTTGACTCACGCACAACTTCATGCCTTTGAGTCACAAGTCATCAGAATTTGGTTATCTTCGCTTGCAAGAATAGTCACAAAGAATTTCGTATAAAAGCTACGATCTCCATTCATCATCTATATTAACAAACATCCATCTTAACATATCTCTTCTTCAAATATCTCCATCAATCAATTTGCACACGGGTAATGGTTGTAATTCAGAAAAGAGATTCAAGAAAGAAAGAAGCACTATTTCTATAAGATAGAATAATGAAAAATCAGTATTTGAAACTTAAAAACCAATGGTCTTTGTAACTCGAAAACCACTGAGAAGTATATCTATATTACAAAAAGCTTTTATTTCTCTGCCTGTCTGGTGCAATTGTTGTAATTTGTGAAAATAGAAATAATTTCTACAAATTCACTACGGTCATTGAACATGCAACCATCTGCACCGAAGTGAGACGTCTTAGCCATTAAACCACGAGGACTATATTCTAATCTCCATAAAAAATAAAAATATATCATAGATATATGATTCACACGTTGGTTCTAAAAGCAGTCGGTTCTATTGACAGAATATAAACATCAGAAATTAAATTTTAAAAAAAATTTTTAAAAATTTTAGTTTTAGTTTAGTTGATGTAAGTTGTGTTTGTGTTTTTTTTTAATACATAAAAAGTTGTTTTCCTACGCGGAGGCTCCCGGAGCGAAGAGACGGGTAGCCGACTAGTCCACAATTACAAAACTGAATGGAATTGAAGCATATTTTCCTTAAAATCTTGTTTGTTTACTTTTTTTTCTTTTAAATTGTAAGATAATACTAAAAGAAAAGTCTTCATTTGTGTGTGTGTGGGTGAGAAGGAGGTTGGGTATGTTTTAAAATTAGAGATATTTTTTTAATTTTTTAAAAATTTTAAATATAACCTCGCAAATACTTTAGTTGTCGGAATCCAAATAATTTCAATTAGGATTTAAGCTGTCGTAGACTTAAACTGGATTACTAAATTTATTATTCACTGTTTAAAAACTTCGATAATAAACGGTTTTTGGGTTTTAATGCATTTATATGTGAATGTTTGTAGTCTTTTCGTGACAGCATGTGTTAAGCAAAAAAATCAGCTGTTCATAACGTGCACTTCATGTTTCAAGAAGTTTGAGAGAGAAGTTCAAAAATTATCAAGGGAGGAAAGACAGGCACAGGCAAACAAATATCATGAGCATCACATTCAGTGGAAGGGTCAACAAATTGTACAACAAAATAAATTAACATCTAATTAATTTTGTTTTTATTTTTATTTCCCATTTTACCTGCTACACATTTTTACAAAAGTCTTATTTCAAACTCATTTCTTCGAATCATTTTGAAATCACTTCATTTAAAATGTGAATCTCTTTTTTATCAATTCATCATAGGAATGCTGAATACCGTTTCAGTGATGTCTTCCCCTTTGGTCGAAAAAGAAGGGGATGAGGCTTTGTTTCCAACTGAAGTTACTTTGATTGCCGCTAGACCGATCACTGCATCCACATGTGGTGGTGTTTACATCAAAAGTTTCCAGTCTTTCCACAAGGGCCGCTACCCGTCCCACATGTCAGTTTATGCAAAACATTTACAGGGATTCCCACGGCATCCTAAGCCTCATTTTACCTTGTCTACATAAATATAAACAGTTACTTTGTAAGCAGTCACTTACTAGAAGACTTCTCTCTTTTTGTAAGCCGAACCTATAGTCTGTATATTACTATGATTAAATACTCCACATATTATTCAGCTCTAACGGTCTAATTTTTTATACCGAATATGAAGAGTCCACGAAAAAAAATAACAAACCTTTAAAAACTTTTTAATAAGTATTTGAATGTAATAAAAAAACAGAAGAAAACATTTAATTATATAAATGTATAATAATGTAACACTACTGATTAATTCATGCATTTAAATAAGTTGTTTCAAATCTTCATAAGAAAACCCAATGCGGAAAAAGAAGAAACTGAATGAAATGAATTTTTTTTATTTACTAAAATAAATATATATATTTATGTAATTAAATAAAGCACCTGTTGATTGGATTGAAAAATAATACTTACAGGACTTAAATGTAAACTATAAAAGAAAAAAAAGAGAAACGAATACATTTTAGGCTGCTTTTTTTTTTAGTGATATGTCTGTTGATGTCTGCTTTTTTTCGAATTTTAGAAAATTGTTACCTAGCAAAAAAAAAAAAAAAAATTGATCTCAATCAAACTTCATTTAAACGTTTACTATCTTTATCTAGATACGGCATGAATACGGAACTTGTGAATTTCAAGAACTTGTATTTAGATGTTCAGAAGTTACTAAAACGGAAACATAATTTTATTTTCTATTGATTTTCAAACTCACTTCTCTATTTTTACCCGATTTTCAAAGAAATTCTTTTAATTCTTTAAAGACAGATGTAGACATTTAAAATTCTAAATTATCAGTCCACATAATTGAAAAAAATTATTATAAAACAAAAAATACAATTCATAGTTTCTGAAGATTATAATTGAAAAGAAGATCCTTCAAATATATAACTAGAAGTAATGGCTCATGTGTATTTTATCGGAATTATAAGTAAAATACAGTGTTTCTTTCCTAACGAAGATGAAAATATTGCTAGCTGTTTTCACCTAATAATCTAAACCTCTTTTATCTAAGTTACATTCTTCCCTTCTGTGCTTACATATCTTATACAAACAAATCTTTTTTTATAAGATTATTACAATCTCAATCATCTTTCTGTAACTGAATTGCCACTTTTTTAAAAATTATCAAGAATATTTCTGAAACTTGACAACAGTGGATAAAATTTAAAAATCAGTCTGAAATTAAATTTACCTTAGATTAACAGCTTTTGAATATAGATATGATTTGAATTGTCTTAAAATATGCTAATTTATTTTCGTTTAAAAAATACCCAAAAACAAATGAACATAAAGACCCGAAATTCAGTCAGAAGATTAAAGAGTTAATTTATTTAATCCAATTTTATGATTAAAGTAAGATATTACGATTATAAGCTAATAGTATATTGATTTTTTTTTAGAATTGTAGTTGAAATATATTATTACCATAAACTAAACTTAACAGCTTTAAAATACGTTTGCTTGAATTCGTTCCTCTTTCTAGTAAATTTCAATTTTGATTTCTGCTGTGAACTAATAAGCCTCGTTTTCACTTATTTGTTTCGAGTTGAACAAATGATCATGAAATTACTAATAATACAATTAAAAAGATTATATTGGTTTACAGTTGTAAAAGTAGTAAATATTTGATTATATGCTGAATGTTTTTTAGAAAACCCATTTAGGAATTCTGCTTTTTTGAATTTTATCTGATGACTTCAAGAATTGAAATATCAGTTTCTGGTTGAAATACAACCATCAATACTCTTAACACATGTTTTAGCGATAGCAGAAATAAGCTTTACAATTATTTTTAATGAGCTTCGATTTTTCAAAAGAAAAATGAATCTTCTAAAAGATTTCAATCCAATTCAAAATAATAATAATACAATACAAGAAGGTATCGAGAAGTATTTTTCCAGGAGGGGTTCAAATTGCTGCATAGTAGGCAGCAGGATATTTTCTATTTGAGCATGATGTCACATCGAGTGGGACTTGGAAATTCTCTTCCATTCAAATAATGAACTTCCATTCAAATGATACAGTTACAAACTAATTTTATTTTATAATATTTGAATTAAAATAACAGTGAAATTTATGTCTATCTCAGTATCGTCTTTGAAAAGTTCTTTTTTCGATTTATTTATTTATTTATATATTTATTTATTTAAATGTCAGATAGCTTAAAAATTTAATATTTTAATTTTTATTTCGAATTTTTTTTTAAAAAAAAATGAAGCCCTCTATTCTTTATTTGAATATAAGAGAATTTCCAATTTGCAATGGATATGACGTCATGCTCAAATAGAATAAATACCGCTGCCTACTATGCTGCAATTTGTACCCCACCTCCTAAAATATCTTCTCTAAAGCTTTAAATAAACATTTCATGGATTGTATTCAAATCTTCATAACAGATTTTTTTTTTGAAAATGACTGAGATTATAATAATTGGAGTAAAAATATAAAAGTGTGTTTTCGTAAGATATGTAAGCACATTTGAGAAGATTATAAGAGATTTTTAGATTATTAGAAATAAATAGTTAGCAAAATCATCTTCAAGAGAAAAGAAACCCTATATTTTTACTAAAAATTTGAATAAAATATGCAGGGGCCATTTTTTAAAGTTATGAATTTGAAGGAATCTAATTAGGTGTAATCTGCAGAAACTGGGAATTGTACATTTTTGTGTTATATAGTTTATTTTAATAATGTGAATTGAAATTTTAGAATTTTAAAGTTCTAATCAGTACAGAATTAAAAAATCAAATTTATCGTATTTTCAAATTGAAAAGTGAAGCTAAGGAAATCGGTTATAGAGATAAAATTATGATTCAGTTTTAGTAATTTTTGAACGTTTGAATCCATGTTCTTGAAATTGGCTGATTATAAGTATTGATTGAATTTCCAAAATTTCCTCGCATAGAACTTTGTGGAGAGAGTTAACATTAAGAAGACAATAATCCCCACAAGAAGCCTTTCACGAATCCATTAATTTCTCTTGATAGAACAATGCAATCAGCTATACTTGCTTTGAAATTTGTAGATGTTTTCATATCATTAGAATTAGTTTAACTGAAAGCGAAATTAAAGGACTTATTTCACATGACCTCTACCATAAAGGCTGTTTTGTGGCGTTGGATGTTCAGGCTCCAATATTTATGTTTCCATTGGTATGAGGTTAGAGTAAAATAGTAAGTCCGTTGTCCTTCTGCCTCTAATCTCATGAAATAAATCCGCACCTCGTTTCACCGAAATCTGGGTAATTCCAAAGCCCAGTTGAAGGTGCAAATCTCAGGGAAAAGTACCCGATATAAGACAGAAATTGAACCGGCTATTTTTTTTTTTTTTTTTTTTTTTAAATGTAAATCAGTCCTAATAGGTATTTCTAAAAGAGAAATACCTGTGGTATAGGTACTGAAAATTTAATCTAAATACAGTTAAGTATAAGAAAAAAAAATTAAGATTAATTATATTAAAATTTAAAACTACCATCAATAATATCTATTATTAACTGATTTTTAACCTGACTAATTCTTTCAAAATTGTAATTTTCCCAATTTAATTGATTGAAAAGACTATAAAGGATTTGATTTTTTTGTCTATATCCCATATTATTATTTATTTTTGTAACATTAAATATTTTTATCCAACCTTTTCTGGTGTTGGAATTATTTTGTAAGTTATCTTTTTTATTTTTTATATCAAAAAAATTCTTTATCATATTGTTATAAATAAATTTTTCATTTAATAAAAGTATTTTATATTTCTTTCTTATGCTTTGTTGTTCCTCAAGTTTTTTGTTTTTAAAGTTAATCATTACGTAATTAAAGATCTTGAGAATAATTTTATTTATATTTTTAATTTGTTGTCTGTTTATAAATATCCAACAGTCCAAACCGTAATTTAGAATCGAATCAACATATGCCTTATAAACAACCAATTTCTGTTTAAAAGGAAACATATTTTTAATGTGATAGAAAAAATATAATAAAGTATTCAGTCTTTTTAAGATATAATTATAGTGGAAGTTCCAAGAAAATTTGTCATCTATATAAATGCCAAGATATTTTTGTTTACAAACACTTTCAATTGTAGTACAATTACATGATTTAATTAAATTATTTAGTTTCTTAGAATTTACGCAATTTTCATCATGTAATTGTAGATCTAAGTTATAATTTAACTTTTTATTTTTATTCTTAATCACAATAATTTTTGTTTTATCTTTATTTATTGTCATTTTATTATTCCATGTCCATTTTTGAATATTATTAATATCATTTTGCAAAAAATTAAAAGCATCTTCCTGGTTCCTATCATGAGTCATCAAGAGTACATCATCTGCATAGATATATATCTTTGAATAATGGATGCAATTGTTAATCGAATTTATAAAGATATTGAAGAGCAAAGGACCCAAATTTGATCCCTGAGGAACACCACTTTTTATATTGAATAAGTTGCTTTTATAATTTTTTATTTTAATTCGAAATTTTCTTTTTTTTAAGTAACTTTTAATCAATTCATATGTATCGCCTCTTATTCCTATTAAATAAAGTTTTTCAAGTAACAAATCATGATCAACAGAATCAAAAGCTTTTTTAAAATCAATAAAAGCAATGTAAATAATATTTCCTTTATTTAAATTATCTGCAATATCTTCATTTAAATTTATTAAAAGTTGCGTTGTACTCTTCTTGTTTTGATAGGCATATTGATTTTCACTAATAAGATGATTTTTTTGTATAAAATTATAAAGGGTATTTGTAATGTATGTTTCTAAGATTTTTGAGATATTTGAAAGCAAAGAAATTGGTCTATAATTTTCAAAACGTTCAGCATTTCCTCCTTTAAAAATAGGTGAGACATAAGCAATTTTCCATAAATTTGGATAAGTATTGGTATTCAAAATTTTCTTGGTTAATTCAACTATAAAATCTGCGAAAATTTCTTTATGATTTTTTATTTCAGTTATATTTATATAATCAATACCAACTGAATGATTTATATTTTGTTTAGTTATTATACTTAAAATATCGTTTGTATTTGGTGGCAAGAAGATAATAGAATCTTTTAACGAAGGATTTTCATATTTTAGCATCTCTTTTTTATTGTTATTATTGTTGATTTTCTGTGTTTGTGTAAAAATTTTTTTAAATTCCTTAAAGATTATTTCAACATCATAATTTTCTAACATCTTAATTATTTCATTATTTGATTTTTTTTTATTATTAGTAACTTGTTTTTTTAAAATATTCCAAATTTTTATATTTGGATTTTTTTCATTTTCAATTAAGTTTTTGAAATAAAGTCTTTTTTGTCTTTTAATAAAGTTTTTGATCCAGTTTCTTTTTTTCTTGTAACTTTTTTCAATATTTTTGTTTGTTTTGTTATTTTTATATTTTTTAAATAATCTATTTTTTTCTTCAATGTGTTTCATGATTTCATGACTCATCCACGGATTTTTAAATACAATTTTATTTTGTTTTGAATCTATCTGTAAATTGTTTTGGCTATTATCCTCATTTATTTTATAAAGCTTTCTAGCTTTTTTTATTATTTTTTGAAATTTATTAATAATTATATTAGGGTTTGTATATTTATTTTTTTTAATGTTAGAAGTTAATAAAATAACGTTACTATATAAGTAATCATCATTAATCTTGTAATATCTATGTATTAAATTTTTTCTTAAATCTAAATTTGTATTATTTTTTTCAATTTCAAGTATTAAGCCATAATGATCTGAAATGTCACATTCAATTATGTTAGAGATCATTTTTAGTTTTTTTGAGTATAGGAAACAATGATCAATACAAGTTTTAGAGAGAGATACATTTGTTTTGACATTTCTTGTGGTTTTATAGCAAAAATTTTTATAACCTAAATTGTACATAATTTGGAGGTACTTACTTGTAGTTTTATTAAGGTTACTTTTCATTATGTCAATATTTGTATCCCCAATTAAAATTATATCAGATCCATCATCAATCTTGATATTTTTTAAATTTTTTTTAATTCTTTATTAAATAAGTTTTTGTTAGTGTGTGGGGGTTTATATATCGCATAAATTATAAAATTATTTGTTGAGATTTTGTTTATTTGACAAATAATATTTTCGTAGGTAACAGTATCATCTTGTTTCATAGTTACATTATAGATATTTTTGAAATATACTATTATGCCACCTCCTCTTATATTTTTTCTCAGATTACAAATCATGCTATATCCTTGAATGTTATATAATTGTGATTCTTCATCTTTGATGTTAACTTCTACTAGGATAATAATATCTATATTTAGCATTTTGAAATTAACACTTGCAATCAAATACAAGAAGTTTGACCTTAAACTTCTTATATTAAGATAGAAAATATTTTTACAATCTTGTTTAGGAATCCAATTTTTAAAATTATCTACTATATTTAAATTACCTAACTCAATTTGATTGTTTATATAATCTGTCATCATTTTTTTTTACAAATTAATTAGATCAGTATCACTTTTAATATTTATTATTTTTGAATTTTCATTCTTTCTGATAAAAATTTTAGAATTTTTTATCCAGACAAATTTATAATTTTTATCTTTTGCTTCTTTCTTAGATTTCCATAGTAGAGTTTTCATTTTTTGTGTTAGATTCTCATTAATATATATTCTTTCATTGTTGTTGCTGTTTAATATATCATTATTCTTTAAATTTTTGTTTTGTTTGTATTTCAGTAGCCAATTATCTCTATCTCTTCTATTGACAAATTTAATTACAATTGGTCTTCCTTTACTTTTGTTAATTTTTCCGTATCTGTGGACTATGTCAATTTGTTGAAGGGGGTCGGGTATATTAAGTTTTCGAGCAATTGCATTTGTAATATCACTTAATTGTTCATTTTCCTTCTCTTCTATTCCTATTACTTCAATGTTAAATTTTCTTTGTTGTAATTCCAGGTTTTGTATGTGTTCTTCTAAATCGAAAATTTTTTTATTTTGAAGAGTATTTTCATTTTCAAGTATTTTTATTTTTTCAAGAATTTCTTTATTTTCATTGTGATATGTTTGAATTCTTTCTATTATTTCATCATATTTAGTACTCAGGAAATCAATTGATTTCCTTATTTCAGATAGTTCTCGGAGTATCATTTGGTTACTGTCTAAATTGTCATTGGGAGAGTTCATATTGACATCAGGGTGTTTAGGTGTCACATTAGTTTTGCTTTCCTTTTCAGTTTCTTCATCTAAATCGTTTCCTGAATTTCCATAATTAGCTAGCTTTTTTCCTCTTATTGTTATCCTTTTGCAGTTTTTACATTTCCAAGTTTTCTTCCTAGTTGGAGTATCATAATCTGCCAGTTCCAATTCAGATGCACATTTTATATGCTGTTCCGCACCACATGTAAAACATCTCATTTCACCCGTTTTCAATATTTTGTTACAAACCAAGCACTTTATATTAAATTTAGTATACTCACTCATTTTCTTTGTAGATAGTCAATCAATATGTAGAATATAAAAAGAAATAATTTTCAGCCCGCAGACCATATAACAGGACCAGAAGATTCCGAAGCTTACGTGTAGGTGTCTCAAGAAAATTTCAGTACCAAAATCGTTTCACAACTTTGGTAGAGAAAATAAAGTTTTAAATAAGAAGTTTCATTGAGATCAAATAATTATATTTTTGATTGTTGACAATTTTCCAAAAACAGACAGTCTATCAGCAAAAAAAAGTAGCGTAAATTCGTGTAGTGAGTAAATGACTTAAATTTCTATTCAAATCGTAAGATGTATATTTAACACGATTGATGTTTCTTTACACGTATATTAAAAAATTTCCTTTTATTTGAAAAACATTTTCAGCCAGATTTGCCACTCACAACAAACATCAGTTTCAGACAAATAGATAGTTTTCGGCTGAAATGAATTAAATTTAAGGGAGGGAAAGCGGTATAAATCCAATCAAAATGCTTTGCAACGTATAGTGAAGAGAAAATATCATTGATATTGCTTTAAATTCCTTATTATTTTAAATGTGATTGTTGCGAATGTAAAAGACGCAAATGCTGCGATTGTTGGGATTGTTGTGCTTATTGATAATTTAATGAGATTTAATGATTTAAAATTCCAAACAAATACAAACTTCATCAACATGTCTTCAATATTTCGTCCTATTTTTCAAGGACTTTCTCAAGATCCATATTTTTAAAACTTAAATAACGAAAAATACAAAATATGAAACATAAAAGGAAAGAGAAAAATCCTTTTTCTCATTTCTAACATTACAAATTATAACAAACTCTCATATGCGAGATCTTACATTGTAAATTAAACAATTGAAATCAAATATAATCATAAACAATTGAAATCAAAAATAATCATAAACAACTGAAAACAATACAATCATAAACAACTGAAAACAAATAAACAATTAATTTTAAAATAAATATTTGTGAATAAACATTTAACTAATCTTTAAAATTCTTTTTAATCTTTTGTTTTTTATTAATGATTTTCTAAATATATTTAAGGATACCTTATTAACTCTAAGTGATTTGTTTTTATTTATACATATACAACAATTTATTAAGCAAGATTCCAAAGCGAATCTCTTAAATTCATCTGTGACGTAATAAATTAGATGAACTACAGGGTCTGGATTGTGATCATTATCCAGACAATGATCCGCCCAATCTGAAATTTTCCTAGTTCCGCTCCGGTAGGCACGGACGTGCTCATCCACTCGTTCCCTAACCGTCCTCCCTGTACTTCCTATGTAAATACCCCCACAATCCCTACACACCAAGGCGTATACTACACCCATGTTTTTTAAAGAATTTTCATCTTTTTTCTTAGTATTCTTGAATAATTCATTATCCGTATAATAAATTAAATTTATACTGTTTTCTTTACAGGCTTCTTTTACATGTTTGTAGATATTCAAACCAATTGGTAAAGTAATACATTTCTTATACTCGTCTTTATTAGAGACTTTATTACTTTTGTGAGATCTTCTTTCTTTGAAAAATTCTTTGATAACTGAATCAATGAATTCTGTTGGATACTCATTCATGATGAGCTTATCTTTTAGATCTTTAATCTTGTTTTTCCATAACTTTTTTTCTTCAGTGTAATCCGTTATTCTTCTTAGATATCCTTTTATAATGGCTTTCTTTGTTGAATTTTGATGAATCGACATAAAATTTAAAACATGTGCACTTTGGTAAGGTTTTCTAAAATGTTCAAACGTCAAATTTGAATTTTCATTCCTAATAGTAATGTCCATAAAGTTTATTTTCCCTTCAACTTCTTCCTCCATCTTGAACTTTACGTCTCTGTGATACTCATTTATATAATTTAAGAACCTTACAAACTTTAAAAAAAGATATGTGGATGATATTATGATCATATGGGAAGGGACTAGGAGACAGTTTGTAAGGTTCTTAAATTATATAAATGAGTATCACAGAGACGTAAAGTTCAAGATGGAGGAAGAAGTTGAAGGGAAAATAAACTTTATGGACATTACTATTAGGAATGAAAATTCAAATTTGACGTTTGAACATTTTAGAAAACCTTACCAAAGTGCACATGTTTTAAATTTTATGTCGATTCATCAAAATTCAACAAAGAAAGCCATTATAAAAGGATATCTAAGAAGAATAACGGATTACACTGAAGAAAAAAAGTTATGGAAAAACAAGATTAAAGATCTAAAAGATAAGCTCATCATGAATGAGTATCCAACAGAATTCATTGATTCAGTTATCAAAGAATTTTTCAAAGAAAGAAGATCTCACAAAAGTAATAAAGTCTCTAATAAAGACGAGTATAAGAAATGTATTACTTTACCAATTGGTTTGAATATCTACAAACATGTAAAAGAAGCCTGTAAAGAAAACAGTATAAATTTAATTTATTATACGGATAATGAATTATTCAAGAATACTAAGAAAAAAGATGAAAATTCTTTAAAAAACATGGGTGTAGTATACGCTTTGGGGTGTAGGGATTGTGGGGGTATTTACATAGGAAGTACAGGGAGGACGGTTAGGGAACGAGTGGATGAGCACGTCCGTGCCTACCGGAGCGGAACTAGGAAAATTTCAGATTGGGCGGATCATTGTCTGGATAATGATCACAATCCAGACCCTGTAGTTCATCTAATTTATTACGTCACAGATGAATTTAAGAGATTCGCTTTGGAATCTTGCTTAATAAATTGTTGTATATGTATAAATAAAAACAAATCACTTAGAGTTAATAAGGTATCCTTAAATATATTTAGAAAATCATTAATAAAAAACAAAAGATTAAAAAGAATTTTAAAGATTAATTAAAAGTTCACATGTTTATTCACAAATATTTATTTTAAAATTAATTGTTTATTTGTTTTCAGTTGTTTATGATTGTATTGTTTTCAGTTGTTTATGATTATTTTTGATTTCAATTGTTTATGATTATATTTGATTTCAATTGTTTAATTTACAATGTAAGATCTCGCATATGAGAGTTTGTTATAATTTGTAATGTTAGAAATGAGAAAAAGGATTTTTCTCTTTCCTTTTATGTTTCATATTTTGTATTTTTCGTTATTTAAGTTTTAAACATATGGATCTTGAGAAAGTCCTTGAAAAATAGGACGAAATATTGAAGACATGTTGATGAAGTTTGTATTTGTTTGGAATTTTAAATGATAATGAAGATTTAATGATATTTTAATGAAATTTTAAAGATTTTACCTAAGTGACAGACGAAACGCATTATATGTCTGCTGATCTTATCAGTAGACTTATAACACTGGACTGCATGAAAATTGTCGCTGACACCATTCCTGTTGATTCTTATATAAAATGACCTCCTGAATCCGAATATAACCTCCGTTTTCCCCCACCAACCACCGTTTTCGGGGGATGCCCCGCCCCCCCCTATTTTTTATCACTTTTCGAAAATTTGGAGGGATTAAAAGGACTATTTAAGCCGCTACATGTCTTCTGAGAGCTAGAGAGGTGAAAAGTTCTAAAACATAACATTTGTATCAATGAGGTAGATTGGAGGGGGGGGGGGCCCCCCTTTAAAATGAAAAAAAGTCATTAAAAATGATCGATTTTTTCCTGTTTTTTTTGCCAATTTTTTCACTTATTTTCTATATATTTCAGCTTCCAGCCCCCCTCTTCCTCCCCCAAATAATAAAAATATATATTAACAATATATAGCAACGATAATAAAAATTTCTAGCAACAATATATAGCAACAATAATAAAAATATATAGCAACAGTTCGGAAGAGTCACTGCAGCACGCTCGTGGTCTCAATATCTGATTTGCAGAAATAAAAAGTAAAATAATAAAAGTAAAATATTAAATATAGAATAATAAATGTAAAAAGTAAAGTAACAAATGTAAAGAATAATAAATAAATAAGATAAGTATCTTCATTTGGTGCTTGCTTTCCTTTTGTACCTGAGATAGAAGTTTCTCATACCAAAAACCAGCAGTACTCTGCCAACATGCTCGCATTCCACTTCCCTGAAAATCTCCTCTCGAACTTTTTGATGACTTGATGGAACCGTTCCCCGTGTTCATCCGAAACTGCTCCTAAATTTTCAGGGAAGAAGTCCAGGTGTGAGTGAAGGAAATGCACTTTCAGAGACATGTTACACTCCACGTTACACTCAAGACATGTTACCTGCCTTGAGCGCTGACAGCAATTCCTCGACAGGAGCGACGTAGTCATCACTTTTGTTGTTACCCAAAAAGTTCATTTATTTATTTATTTATTTATTATTTTATTTATTATTTTTATTTATTATTTTTATTTATTATTATTATTTATTATTTTACTTTTTATTCTGCGCGTGAGGTATAGAGACCACGAGCGTGCTACAGTGACTCTTCCGAACTGTTGCTATATATTTTTATTACTGTTGCTATACATTGTTGCTAGAAATTTTTATTATTGTTGCTGTATATTGCTAATATATATTTTTATTATTTGGGGGAGGATGAAGGGGACTGGAAACTGAAATATTTCAAAAATAAATGAAAAACTGGCGAAAAAAAACAGGAAGAATCGATCATTTTTAATGACTTTTTTACAATTTAAGGGGCAACCCCCTCCCCTCCAATCTATCTCATTGCTACAAATGTTATGTTTTAGAACTTTTCACCACTCTAGCCCCTCAGAAGACATGTGAAGGCTTAAATAAACCTTTTATCCCTCCAAATTATCAAAAAGTGATAAAAATAGGTGTCCTCGAAAACGGTAGGTGATGGGGGAAAACGGAAATTATGTTCGGATACAGGAGGTCATTTCACATAAGAATCAACAGGAATGGTGTCAGCGATCGAAACAAAAAATTTTTTTGCCGTGCAGTGTAATCTAAAGAAAAGAAAATAATGATGAAAAATCTCTTATACTGAATTTTTTTTTTACTCACGAATTTATTCAAAGTAAAATTTCCAACAACGCACAAACCGTAATCACTATTTAATAATTTCATAATACAAGTAAATGGATGTCTTTTAACTTAATGTAGACATGTGCTTGCTCTCTTTTCTTCAGTGCTTGACACGGGGGCAAAAGTGGTCTCAGCTGTGGACAATCGGGTCTAGGTTAAATCCTTGGGGAATTCTTACTTTCACTCCCAATGTCGGCTTGAATCTAATTTCTATTCCAGCTGTCCTCAATCTAATGGATGGTGAAGGAACTCCACCATAGCAATACTGGCTAAACAATCGAAAAGTTTACAGACGAAATATCGAAGGAAGTAAGAATGGTAAAAAAACAAATTACCTATCAATTTGTAAGATAATTCAAAAAGAAGTTTAGCTTTAGGATTTCAATAATTCAATGAATATGTGAAATCTCATAATTCATTTGAACATTTTCTTCTGTTGATCTATTGGTATGTGCATCACGCAAAAACGGCTGAACGGATTTCCAGAAAATTTGTTTACTTGATTGTTTATGACTTAAAACAATGACCCATTTAGTTTGCATTCAAGCCCCCCCCCCCCTAAATCTCAGTGAAATGACTGGGCTGATTTCTTTACTCTTTAGAACGATGCTTATTTTTGATCTAACTTAAAATATGAGTGCGATTCTTTTTTTTCTCCCCTCGAAATAAATCCCTTCCGTCCTCCAACGCTCAATCCCACCACGGGATAGACAACTAAGCTTAAGCTCAATAACAATACACTTAGTGACAAAAAAATCGAAACACCGTGAAAGAAGCTTCCATTTGATAAAGACTTTTATGCAACTACCTTCTCAATATATATGCAAATGATTAAAGTTTTGCTGTCAAGAAACGTTATCCTGAACCCAATGGTTTAATCCTGCATCAGTTGTCCTTCATGTCATGACTGGCAAGAGTAATTTTCCAATAGATGGTGTATGTTTTCGAGCACTGCCTCAAACAATTCAATTCATCTCTTGGTCAGCCAGATCTCCGGACTTGTCCTCCATCGAATATGTCAGTGACATTAAACTGCATCATCATCGAACATTTGGAGCAGCAGTTGTAAGATACTTGGCGCCATCTGCAACAAAACATTGTTCACTTCATGCCACGCAGCATATCAGTAATACAGCCGTCAGTAGAGGATCAACACTGTACTTATTATGTAGCAACGATGCTGCTACTCTTCGATAAAAATTGTTTTGTTTTTTCACTATGAAATTTAAATCAAGTCCAATTCTCTTTATCCAAATGGCACTTATAAAGTTCACTCAAATTGGATGCTTCCTTCTTGGTGCTAGGATTTTTTTTTTACAGAATGTATCTTCACTACTAAACCATCGGAATATCCTTTGTGGAATCTAACTCTGCAGAATCAACTCTCGTTTCTTAAATGCAAATTCATTTATTTTCGATTTGAAATCGCTGTCCGCCAAAAGTTCGACTTGTGTAATGAGTTGGGAGACCGGGGCAAAGCGGTCCACTTTTTTTTGTTGAATTTTTTTTTTTGTTAAGAGATTTTCCATTGCATTTATTCTTGTCAGAATCAGGAACTATTCAAGAATCTAAATTCTTGATTTCATTTCATGATATTCATAACTAAAATTGATATTAATTCGTAAAGCAAAAATGGTAGAGTGGTCCAACCTGCCCCGACCACGGGGCAGGCTGACCACCCCATGGGGAACGTTGGTCCGGATAAGAATAACAACATTTAAAGCAAAATTTTTATTGACTATAAAATAATATGCCATTTAGGATATAAGGAAATTAAGTTTAACTTAACATAGACTACCTAAAGTATTACATATTCCAGTGAAAATTTAAAACAATCATTATTCAGTTAAAAGTCGTAAATGAATAATATTAAATAGGTTTACATTGAATTAATTAATCACTTTCACTAGAGAAATCTTCTTTGCAGTTAAGGCATTCGTAAAATAAACCCCGAATATCACTGGCTACGCAGGAACTATGGGCCCATATCTTGCACTGCATACATTGAATCCACTCCTGCCATGGTTTGCTTTTTTTAAAGTTCTTCAAACAGGAGAGGCGCACAGCATCTTCATCATCACTAATCATCTGTAATTGTTTCCTCTTTATCCCTTTGCCTTTGCTTCTATTTGTTTTTTTTTGTTTATGTTGCTTTTAGAGACTATTAGCCGAGTCATGTTTTTCATTGCTACTCTTTCATTTCTTTCTTTAGATTTTCGTTGCTCTTTTCTTGCAGAGCTTTTTTTTACTGGCGTATCTTTTTTTGTTCTCAATTAAGATTATTAAGATTATATTGTTATTTATGCCATTTTTTAATGCTTTCTAATGTAACAAAGTGTGTATAGAATTTATATTTAATTTCGAGTTTCACTTACTGAAAATTGTGTTAGTTCACTTAGGGATGTATTGTGTGTGTTTTAGAATATGCTCCCTCTCCTGAAATGTTTAGACTGATTGGGTGTACTTTTTGCCCGTGTGTTTCAGATTCATCAAGTGATCTGATTTTTCCCGCCAGAGTGTACTTAACTTTTCTCTTTTTGTTCCCATGGGAAAACGAAACAGATAAAACTACGTGATCACTCAATCAACGCAGAACTGTTTTTTCGAAGTTTTTTCTTTTTCTTTCGCATAAATTGTTTTCTAAATAAGCTCAAACCATTAAAATAATGATGGCTTGATCAACCATTAAAGGTCGAAGAAAGAAGAACCTGCCAGCGAACCAAGCAAGAAGAAAGAAAACTGATCAAAAGTCAACGAACCAGGAATACGTGAGATAAATTTGACTATCGTAATACTTTGTGTAAAAGACAGAACTTTAAGTATCAAGCTGTCACCATGCAGTAAGAAGTGGTGACTTTCCTGACCCTGCTGGGCCCGTAAAAGATCAGAAAAGACAAGGAACGAAGAAAACTCAATAAATTACAAATTAAAAATACGCTTTAATCAAATACTCTAAAAAAAGACAACTAAAATATAATAAATATAAAAAAAACATGACTAAGGAATAAATAAAAAATAAACTTAAAATACTAAGTTCAAGTTAATAACAGGTAAAATTCTATTTCCCCTACAAAAAGAAAAAAGAAAAAAATGCACACAAGCTAAATAAAACTATAGCTTAATAAACAATCAAGATCTGAAAATGTGACCAGCTCAACAAAATTAAGTCCGGGCGGGTTACAAAAACACTAACAGTTTATTAAGGTTGTGTAATCTAAATAGTTTCTGAGTTTTATTGTCTGATTGGAATCTTTCTTGGATGCACTACGTGCGACATTATTTACAAACGTCTTATGAGTATAAATCCATAACCTGTAGAAATTTCTTGTCAAGTATATCAGCAGCACTCAGTTCCGGCATTGCTCACTATAAAGAGATGTATCGTGTATTTCAGCCGAGCTAAAATATGGCGGCAACGGAAAAGTAATACTCACGAATTCTTCTTCTAACGCTGGATACCACATCGAAGAAATCGTAATCGAAGCCTAATCACTATGGCAACGGGCATTACTTTCATAGTTGTGCAGATTTCCCTTCTATAAATTCGTTCGTCTACTTTGATTATCAGGCATATTGATTTCTGACATATACTTTTTTTTTTCTTCTTTTACTTGGTGAAAAATCTCTCGCCGAAACACAGCTGCTTCGGTGAAAATCCGTCCGCACCTCAGTTCGTACAGACTACAATTGTTTTTTCAATAATAACGGCGCACATCACATCAACACTAAACTAATTTTACACTCCCCGCCACGGGCTCAACAAAGAAAAAGGTTAACAGACATAACAGAGATTGACTTAAAGAAAATTCTTGCGTGCACAAGAAGATAATACAAGACTTACAATCCCAAAAATTAAGGGGAAAAAGA